>QYAH01000745.1:0-14308 GCA_003988945.1 Chaetoscypha palmicola
GCCTTACAAATCCACGCGTATGGCAAAATCTGCTTCGGGCATAGTATAGTGGGGTAGGGGAGGCCCTATCCAAAGGTAGGGGAGCCTATATCAGCACCCACGCGTTTGGCAAAATCCGTATAGAGCTTAGTTAAGTGGGTAGGGGGGGAGGGCGTAGCGACAGGGGGGGGAGGGTATAGTCGTACCCATGCACAAGCCTATCCGCGATCAACCGCCATCCCGCCTTGATTCACACCCCTGCAGGAGCCTTATCTCAAGCCACATCCGGTAAGGTGTCACCTCATAGTGGGGACGACAGCTTGGCGCCTGAGCTTGATTTGCCGATTTCTTGATTTCGTCAAGGGTCGTTGAGCCGTCGCTAAAACCTTGCGATGAAACGAATTGGGACTGAACGGTCGGGGTTAGGGGGAGGGGAGCATTTTGATTGGTGGAGCGCGATGGGGAGGGAAGGGTCGAGTTGTAGGGGATGGATGGATGGATGTTGGATGGATGAGGATGAGTGCATGCGGACTGAGACATGAGGGGAGGATAAGACGATATGTATTTAACTACTTAAGTATGTAATAAGGTCTTTCTTCTTTGAGTCGTTTTGCTTCTGTTCTTCCACTATTGGACATACGGACGTTATTCTCCCGTCAGCGCGTTGACGAAGTTCGGGAGCTTAAACACAAGTCCATGTTAGCGGACGATTCGACTGCCGCAAGACCTCGTAGGCTCATCAAGCAAGAATTGGAATATTGTGGCCATCCAAAAAACAACCATCTATCGACGCAAGGAAAAACATGTCAACCTTCCCGACGTGCAAAGCCCAAACCCCAACCATGGCTTGCTTCGGTACCAAGATATCTGCTACCACCTACAACGCCCTCCGTTGGATCATTTAACCCCATTTGTCCCATGAGTCGTCCCGTTACTTTCCTTCGTTGCACCCATCATCTTCTCCATACTCTCCCACATCTCCCTATCACAATCCGCGTCACTCGTCAGTCCATTCCCATGCCCCGACGGTCCAGCATCATTGAAAGCCGACACCATCCGAGTATTCAGACCGATCTCCACAATCGAACCTCCGACATACTCTGGTTTCTGGACCAGATCTAACATAACCTGCGCGACTTCATCAGGCGTAACCCAATGCCCTTCCTTCCCAACCATCTTCATCTTTTCCGGATGGTCTGTCCAAAGCGGGGTCAAAATCCTGGCTGGAGCGACTGCATTCACTCTAATCTTTGGAATGTGCGCTGGTGGATTTTCAAGATTGCCTAGAGAGCGTACGAAGCCGTTGATTGCGTATTTGGATGCCACGTATACCGGAGTTGGAAAGAATGGACATTGGCCCGCGATGGAAGAGACATGAACAACGACCCCTCCTTTCTTCTGTGAYAGAAAGTGGGAAATCGCCATCTGAGTTGCTCGAATTGGATGCGTGAGATTAATATCAACAAGCGCGTATCGAGAGGCTGATAGCTCGTCCTTTGAAGGCGGTGATCCTGGTGCATTCCAGAAGTTGGACCAAGGCTAAGAAACATCAGCATGATACTCCGAAATCAAAATAGCGTGATACTAACCGGCTCATAGACACCTGCTCCTGGGCACACGATATCTGCTCCTCCAAAKTTCTCAGTGGCTACTGCAAACATCCTATCGAGTTGAGCCCAGTCCGCAACATCTGTCTTTACGAATACTGCTTTTGCGCCTGTACCACTCAATGGGTATTTGACGAGCAACTCCTCCGCCTCAGAGCGTAATCCCAAATCCGCAATTACTACATTGCAACCGTTCTCAAGCAAGAGTTTTGCGTACGAAAAGTTTATGCCAGAACCAGCGCCAGTGATAATCGCAGTTTTAGATTCAACATTCATCGCCATGGCTAGTGCAATGCGTTCACCGCTCTAATTTCAAACACAAAAGACTATTAGATGCCGACTTTCCAGAAATGTTGTCGGTAAACTCAATTATCGATGGGGGGTGCCTCCTCACGTGTTAGAGTCCGTATTTGAATTCCAAGGTTTGTTTGTGTAATGATTGTGATGATGATAGGGGAGGAAGAGAGGTAGCTACGTAGAGAGCGGGGTATAAGTAGGTAGCTGTACCTAATGAATGGGAGTTGTATGTGAATGGGAGTTGTATGTGAATAAGAGTTGTATGTGAATGGGAGTTGTATGTGAATGGGAGTTGTATGTGAATGGGAGTTGTGTGTGGATGGGAGCTGTACCTAGTGAAGGTGAGTTGTATCTGGCGAACGAGGCACAGATAGATGTCGTTCCGAAGGTCCAGTCGAGGAATTATGAGGGATGATATATATCCAACGCACACCGACTACGAAGCTGGGCCAGAGGCTGACTCCAAAAAACGTGTAAAATGGTTGTGCGGATTCGGTGTTGCGAAGGGCCGCTTGACTAAGGTTCGTGGAAGGTGGGGTTCCTCTCAAGCACTCTGCTCCGCCCTTCGTCATTCCCAACAAGAAGGCTATGTACTTAGCTAGGTAATCTTTCTCCTAGGACGAAGGTTTTCCTGACATCGTGAGATTCCATCTCCAGGACCGACCTTCTGCACTTGGCTTTGCTCTCGCACATCTGTCACGGATGAGTCCAAGAGCCCAATCCAGCCGAGAACGAGAAGCGGTAACGCGTCCGGAGTTGTCCAAATCTTACGGCGCAGCATAGTGACCGCGCAACATCATTGGGAGTTCAGACGAGGAGTTCAGCCGATACCTTGGTAGAGGTATTTGCCCAGGTAAAGGTAGACATCTATCATATTTCGTGATTTACGACAGAAGAGGACGTTCAGCTGGAGTAGGATGAAGAGAGAGGGTCGGAACGTGATTGCGGATCGACTGACGTCTGGTGAAAATATGTTGTGTCTCCGGCACTGCACTCGTGCTGCACTGCACATTCGGCTCTCCTAGGCCTGCCCGCACTTGGGGGCATTAATTGCATCAATTGGGCGTTGGTGGGCAACCTCGAGTCGCACACCTCCACCTGTTCACTGGATATTGTGCGACGTGATCGGTGATTCAGCGCCTTGGTATATAAATATTTGCAAACGGAGACTACTCCGGATCCGACATTTTGCTCCTGCTCCAACACGATACTTGTACTATCTCCACGGTGGGTTGGCTTCCCACGAGATGTCTTTAGTACGAACGAGGTCAAGGTTCCAAATGGGGAAGTCGCTAACTCGTAAAGAGAAGAAATTCGGCAAAAACTGCCGGACCATGGGGTCTAGTAGACCTCATGTCGTCCTTTCCTCTCTTTGCATACGTTTGAGAATCAACAGTGTAGGTATCAACAGCTTCAATCGTAAGGATACGTACCTTCGAAGCTCCACAACCAATTGTACTGAACTTCGAGCAGATGGACTAGGTTGATTCAATCTACAATAAAAGCTTGAAGAGGAGTCCCTGGGTAGAGCAATTTGAGACACTCGCATTGGGACATTGACCATCTGTTTAGTGCAGCTTGATTGTAGAGAATCTGGCCATGGGCGCGGAGCGAGTGTTCGTTGAAAGATCAAAGTGGGCTTTTGACTTGGAGAAGAGGTATGGATTTCTGTAAGTAGACTAGATCGTAGGAATATTGCTATACCGTATAGCGGGCTGACGTTATGGCACTAGTTTCAATTAACTTTCGGCGRAGACATCGGGGTGAAAACCAAAGACATACATATCTTCTTCTCGTGGGAAGCAGCCTTGGACAGCTAGTTTGCTTCGAGAACCCAAGTCTCCAAGCACCTCGATCGTTTTGACAGTCAACAGCTATACTGGTTTGTACATGTACATGTACATGCCTCTCGTTTGCATTAGCAATCGACGGATTTTCAATATGCAGATCATCCCGAACATCAAACAAATGCCGCTGTCGTGGCCAAATACAGAGCTCTGATTGCGGAGCTCTGGTAGCGATAAGGTAATCAAATTTCGATGTGTTCCAGTCGACTAGTGTCTCCTATTGTCGACTCACATGTGCTGGCGTACTTGATCGTCTTCTTTTGAGATCAAATATATTTCTTGAAGCTCTCGCATTGCGTAATTCGATTCGTCGTTTGCAACCACGTGGATTGGTCTTGCCCTGGGAGAAAAGTTTCATACCCTTCTGGTTAGTCTCTCATACTTAGAGCCAGCAGATCTGTCTCTTCTACACCTCTTCTCAGTCTCCTCTCCCCTTCATGTTTTATAAAAGGGCTCCCTGTCCCAAGTGCTCTCATTCACCTCTTTCATCAGCGACAAGCCCAATATCTTCTACTCACTGTTACACTCAAAGGGTATTCACCTTCAAAAAAACCTCTCTCTGTCAACGTACTCGCCTGAATGGCATCCGTTTCCTTCCCTTTCGGCGAACCTATATCGCCCACACCTGATTCCTCATCCCAGGACATTCCATGCCACGACCACGATTCGAGTGGTGCGACACCAGCGGACCATCGCAGACCGATACAAACATATCATACTGCCCTCGAGATGCAGGCTGTTAGCCAAGAGTCTCCGGATGCTCATAGATCAGCGGGATTACCAACAATCTCTGCATCACAGTACACGTCTAGCTTTCCAAGCGCGCCGTGCTTCATAAATTCCACCCGCAGGCCATCTTCCATTCGAAGGAAAATCATTCATCGTTCCGGTTCTAGAGATGCCTCTTCTGGAGCGTGTGGATTTCGCCTCAAAGCTGCCCCTAAAAGAAGAATATCTCGCACGTCGCAGACTGTCGAGATGGGCAACAATCACCATACCAAGACACATCATTCGCCATCTACGAATCCAAATGCTTCGGCTCAGCCTGGTGCGAACTTCACTGTTTCGAACCTAATGGGACCTCTTCCAACGACCTATCCAACCTGGATGGAACCAGCATTGAACCTTCGACTTCCTCCACAGAGCCCGATGCTCCGTGCTCTGGACGACTATTTCAACAGGAGTACATACAGTGATGGGACCAGTTTTGCAGATCCTATCGAGGACTTTAACAGTAGGGGCACATCTGTACAGGAAAAGGTTGCGCAGGACAAGTTAACGCAGCTCATCGCTGCTCGGGGGCCATACTGTGAATTAGCTACTAACAGATTACAAGCAGCAACTGGCATTAGAAATGATCGCGAGTTCGAGCTTCCACTTTCATCGTCTTCTTACTCTCCACATCTTATGCCACCTGGAGAAGCTGGCGGCCCCTTCTTGACACCTTCACTACAACGAGTCCTTGCTGACGTCCCACCGCTCAGAAGTCCCATGCAGAGAGCTAGTAGTGACAGTACGCTCGCTTCGGGCATCAGTGAGTATGGAGAAAATGCTGCTGAAGTCAACGGCGGTCCAGTCGATAAAGAAACGGGAAGAGGACTGAGGGCGTACTTGCTAGAGATGGGCAAGAGATTTGGCATGAAGAAGAGATCGTGCGAGAATATCACTTTCTTCGATATCACGCCAGATCTAAGGACGGGGGAGTCTGAGCAACAGTGGTTGTCATATTTTGCTCAAGATTTCGGCCACAGAATTGATGTATATGAGGTAAATTTGTAAGTCTTTCTCGAGCTTTATTGCAACAGGCGGAAGCCTTTTCGGTGTCCATTGCTAATACTTCACCAGACCAGCAACGAAAACACACCTATCAGGTCATATCGAAAACACGACAGAAACATGGATCTGGTTCTTCATCCAAGCCCAACTCATATCTCCTTTTGCCAGGACGCCCGATGGATTTATMATTCCTCCAGACGATTTCCCACGCCCACCACCATTATCATGGGTCGTTTTYGCCCTCCCATTGAACCACTGCGCCAAACACGTCACATATATCGAATCTAAGACCGCACCGTCAAACATCCTCCGCACGCCTTTGCAAGCTGCCGATGCCGGCTTCTACCCCGACGAAACACGAACCGTCCTCCATAAAAAGGCAGACTACGATCTCTCCTTCCAAGGCGTGCCTCTCTTCGAATTTTCCCCGAAGCCTCCCTCGGCGCTCTCCAAGTGGGACGAATTTTGCGAAGCTTCCCCCGCGGTCCGTACCCTAAGGGCCCTCGGTAGCAGGTTGGACACCCATGCCGAAGGCGCCAAAGGGCGGTTTCTTGATATAGGTGCTGTAGACAAAATCTGTGATGGAGAGGAAAAGTGGTGGGCTACGTATCATGCGAAAATGTGCGAGGATATTGAGAAATGGGAGAATATTAGGAAGGCGATGGGAAGGGGAATGTGTAGGGTTGTTACGAGGTGGAAGGAGATGGAGCAGATTGTTAAGAATGAGGTGCATGGGGATTGGGAAATGATGATATCTGGAGCTCTTGGTGTTCTAGGGGACGATGGGAATAGCGCGCTCTGTTACAAATCAAACAAGCGCATCAACCTTGACCGGAGGCAACAAACCTAGCGCCGCATTTTCCTGATAGGACTCAAATACTCTCCAGGGTATTCACGAAGCCGCCAAATCCATGTTGGCAAAGCGTATTACAGCTCAAGGTTCGAAAATTGATATATACGAAATCGCGTATGAACATCTCATCCACGTTATCGAAGGGATGGTTCTGCAACTGCTCAATGATCGTCTATCATCGAGCGAGTGTTTCGCCTATCTATTCCGCGAGCGCGAAGCTACGTCGGTCGGTCAATGGATGTCATAACTCACCAATACCTCCTTGCCTCCTGCCCGTGAATTTCTCGTCGTCCGCTTCGGGTCTTATGATATTTTTCTCATGTCGTACTACCTACCACATCCACATTCCTGGAATAAGTGATCGCAACTCAGCACGCTTGATTCGACATTTCTCCTGCGACACCGCCCGATGTACGCGCTTAGATATCCGTGAGTCGTGGAATAGGTATACAGCCGCGGACTGCGACGCTACTAATTAAAGAAGATCGGCTCGCGCTCGAACGGCTCTACGACCGGTGGAAAGTGAAGGTTGGGAAGGTTGGTTTGCTCTCGGGGGTCGAATTGGTTGTTTGTCGATGTTGTGGGGGGGTTTTGGGTGGGTGCGATATACTCCGTACCTACGTATGTTTTATGCTGGCTGGCTTGATTGGTAGAGGTAGATTTATTATGTGACGCGGTGTGACGTGAGTATAAGCGCCCCATCCTCCATTTTGAAGCCTGCACAAGGTCCTGGTGATATATTTCGAAATCAGCGCTCGGCAATCAACCAACCAGAAACAAGCTCGCTTCCTTGGTCCAATGGTTAGGATTCCACCCTTCCATTTCTGTCCGCTAGGGGATAGAAGGTGTTAGTCGTGTTCGATTCACGGAGGTTGCAAATTTCTTTTTGGTGTTGTATCCGATCTGTTGATCGTTAAATTTTTTTTTTGAAGAGGGAGATTGGAGATAGATGGACTTCTTTTTTTTATGGGGAGGATGAGGAAGGGGACAAATAGATTTATGAGCTGACAAGCGAGAGGGATAAAACACTACCGTGTAGAGATCCCGACTAAGAAGCTTATAATTAAGCAGTGTGTTTATTGATTGCTAGGAAATAGGAAATCCTAGTACTATACTATGTATATCTATCCTGCAAATTACAGAGCACAGAGAAATTCCACAAGCTGGAAAGTTCGTCTCTCACATCCATCAACCCCAGCATATATTCATTCAGCTCCCTGCACCTCGGCTCGTCAGCCGAGCTTTCAAAGATCTCAGTCAGGACTCCCGACCACGACTGCACGACGTCCATATTTGCGCCAACGGGAACGCGTTTGACAGCTGATGTCAGGTTCAGTCAGCAGCAGGTCGGGAATGGCAGGTTGGAGATTGGCGGGGTTGGGGGAAAGGGATTTGTTAGGGGTGATTTGATATCGGATACTTATGCGTCGCGGGGCGAGGACACGGCATAGAAGAGGATGGGAGATTTATGCTGTCGTGCTGGGTTTTGAGGGCTTGTTTTGGTTTCTTTTGAGGTGTTGTTATATTTACTTTTTTTTTATCATTGTATTGTGTTTTGCGCTGTTGATTGAATGAGAGGGAAAAGAAGATTCGGGTCGCGATACGACATTTTAAAGCAAGCAAGAAACCAACCAAGCCATGCCCTCCCCAGCCCCATCCACATCCACAGAAGTACGCGTAGCCGTAACACAAGCAACCCCAGTCTATCTCGACCTAGCGGCCACAATCACCAAAACCCTCAATCTAATCACCGAAGCTGCCTCCCACGGCGCGCATCTCATCACTTTCCCCGAATGCTGGATCCCCGGCTATCCAGCCTGGCTATGGTCACGGCCCGTAGATTTCAACCTCATGACGCTCTACGCCAAAAACGCCCTCGCGGTCGACAGCCCTCAAATGGCCGCGCTGCGTGATTGCGCGAGGGAAAACGAGATTGCGATTTCGTTGGGGTTTGCGGAGAGTTGGAGGGGGGCGTTGTATATATCCCAGGCGGTGATAGAGGCGGATGGGGAGCTGGCGGTGACGAGGAGGAAGGTGAAGCTTGCGGGCGTGGAAAGGACGATGTTTGGGGAGGGGATGGGGGGSAGTTTGAGGAATGTGGTTGGAGTGGAGGGGGTTGGGAAGGTGGGTGTGCTTGGGGCGTGGGAGTTGAGTGATATGTTGGTTAAGATGAATACGTGTGTGCAGGGCGTGGAGGTTTGTGTTGGTGGGTGGCCGCCGGTTTTTGGGTGGAGAGGTGGTGGTGGTGGGAAGAGGTTGTGGAGTTTTAGTCGTGAAGGTTGGTGGTTATGTTCGTGCTGCTCTGAGTGAGGTTGACTGACGAGGTGTAGGTTGTAGGAATCTCAGTCAGACTTTCGCGATTGAGTCTCAGAGTTTTGTGTTACACACCACGGCCGTCCTGAGCCAAGAAGGGATCGATCGCATGGAAACCTCAGACGGCCTATTCGGGAATCCAGGAGGTGGAAGCTCGGCTATCTTTGGACCTGATGGAAGGCAGCTTTCTGAGGACATACCAGAGGAGATGGAAGGTATTTTGTATGCGGATCTGGATTTTGATGAGATTTTGAAGGCGAAAGGGTTCATTGACGTCGGTGGGAATGGCGCAAGACCGGATATTTTGTGGTTGGGGTCCGATGATAGGGAAAAGTTACCGGTCAAGAGAGGTGTTGGGGGTGGAGTGAAGGATAGTAGTTCGAGACGTACTACTTCGAAACCTTGTGATGAGGTCCAGGTGTTTTCGTGGATGCATTAGAAACGTCTAATAGCATATAATAATCCTTCCGAGACTCCGGATATCATATAGCATTTTCGTCGTGAAGTTTTCCCCTCGGACCGTTGTGTCTGCCTATGCCACACTTTTGAATTCCCGCGATATGTTAAGCTTTTCCATCAATTGAATCAGCTCTTCTTCATCTCCCCCATCCACCCCTTCATAGCCTTCGAAGCATCATGCTGCGCCCTAAACAGCGCCCTCTCCCCTTCATCCAAYCCCCTCAAAAACTCCACTCCTTCTCCCTTCCCTACACCTCCCCCCCTCCCCGCTCCCCCAACATTCGACGCATGATCACTTATCTCACTCGCCCTCGCCCTCCAACTCTCCATCAACACATCACAAACCTCCTCCTCCTCAAACAACTCCAATATCCGCGCTCCAAGTCCATAAAAATGCTGCGCCAGCGCTCTCAAATCCACCGACTTCGGATCAGCTTTTAAGGCGTTCATCACGCGTGGTGCGAGCGACGGCGGCAGATCGAGTGTGACGAGGGTTTTAGAGGAGGCGCCCGAGACAGCGAGCATTTCTGCTAGCCAGAGGGGGAGATCGACCCGTGTGCTGGATTTGAGGGTGTGGCCTGGGTTGTTGTCGAGGTACCCTAGGGAGGGGACGTCGAGTTCGAATGTGCATGGGACTTTCTGGGTGTGATTAGTGAGGAAGTTATGGGAGTTGGAGTTGTGCGGCGGGGGTTACTTGGGCGTCTGTTAGGATCGCGTCGATATCGTAGTAAGACATGATTACTGTTTCCTGAGATTCGGAGATTCTCACAGATTCGGAGAGCTTACTTGCGCTTTTTGCGTTGCCAATTCATGGACTGCAGATACTGTAGATGTTCGTGGATGGTACACTGTTGTTGGTGAGACGCGACTTGATCGCTCTTCGGCCTCGGCCTTACAATCCCCTACCTGTCAAACCGGGCTCGTTATCGGCCCGTTATCGGCTATGACGTTTGAAGCTCCGMAGCTCCCAGGGCCAGGATTGATCATCAAAACTCCTCCTCTCCAAGCTCTAACGTCGTACACGCACATCACAATTCCATCAATTGAAATTTRYAAYCATGTCTGCGACWCTATTCCGAACYAGCACTGCCGCCCGCTCAGCCGTGAGGGCTGGAGCTGCGAAGAGGGGGGTTGCTRGTGCAGCTATGGGATTTGTGAGAGGGAAAGCTACGCTTCCTGATTTGCCATGTAGGGCTCCCTATCATTCTTCTACTTCTCGCTCTTTCAATCGTTACATACTAATTGGTACATTCAGACGACTATGGGGCTCTCGAGCCCGCGATCTCTGGAAAGATCATGGAGCTCCATCACAAGAACCATCACCAAACCTACGTCAACAGCTTCAATGCGGCGTCTGAACAAATCGCTACCGCGGARCAGAAGGGAGATATCGCTTCTGCTMTCGCGCTACAACCTGTGATCAACTTCCATGGTGGTGGTCACATCAATCACAGTCTCTTCTGGGAGAATCTTGCACCGGCTAAGAATGGTGGGGGTGGAGAGCCTAGTGGTGCTGTGAAGGTATGYTTATCTATTCCCACTCGGACGTGAACTCGTCGAGCATAGCTTTGAGCACATGGCTAATTACCATATACAGACCGCGATCGAATCATCCTACGGCAACTTTGCCAACTTCAAGACCAAATTCAACGGCGCCCTCGCTGGGATCCAAGGGAGTGGATGGGCGTGGCTTGTCAAGAATAACGAGACTGGGAACGTGGAGATTAGAACGTATGCTAATCAGGATCCTGTTGTGGGTAAATATACTCCGCTTTTGGGGATCGATGCGTGGGAGCATGCGTATTATTTGCAGTATCAGAATCGGAAGGCGGAGTATTTYGGAGCGGTTTGGGATGTGGTTAACTGGAAGGCTGTGGAGAAGAGATTGAAGTAGGCGGAGATCAGTATTTGCGTGTATGATATCCGGGGTCGCTTGAGCGTGAAGTTTCTTCTGTTGTTAATAGCAACAGAAAGTGGTAGTGTTTTAAAGCAGTCGATCTCATTGTTGCAACTTGTGGATGCTAGCATGATCCAGCTCCTCATTAGTGAGCTACGCAGATGTGMTATTCAGCTGATTTGATCAGTTGTTGTGCCATGCCAGCAATATTCAGGTTCCGGGTGAAGATTTCTATCGATATAAGGCGCTTTGTTCATATACCAAACACTCACGAGCAGGTCCTAAGTAAAGAAACATCCGCCAATAAACTACTTGATGTAGCTCTACTTCGTTGTGTTTTATAGTTAACCAGTACTGTCCAATCCCGATATCCTTTTCCTGTAGTAGTACTTCAATTTCCACTGATTCTCCTCCCGCAAACGAACAGATGACACCAAGCTCTCGAACCGCACGCGTTACTCCTGTGCGAGAAAGGATACACGCAAGATTCTCGGCGCGATGGAGCCAAGTCTATGAACCAACCACTCACGAATAGACATTGATAGCTCCCTCGTATCCATCACATTCGTCACACCCCAAGAGTATTGAAAGTCCGAGACAAAAAGCAAAAGCACAAGAAGAAGCGAGCTGAAGAATCAATAAAGCTCAAGCGAGCTCCCTCATGTTCGTGGACGAGACARCACACCTCCGTCGTATAMTTCGACAATATTAAAAAATGATACAGGAACAGAAGAAGSGCACGAGCTGAAAAATCAATAATGCTTCAAAGTTCAGGCAGGCGAAAGCGAGAACGATGTATTTATGCACCACTCACTGCCAACCACCACAGCCACAAGATCTGTACTGAGTACAGCCAAGAGATCTCGTTCGGAGGTGACGGGAGGGATGGCCTGAATCCACGAAATCCTGTACCATCCAGTCCGCTAGATCTGTACTGCAAAGATACACGATCGCAACACCAAAACGGCAATCCGAGAATCAGAGCATTATCATACCTACCTACGTATATGRCGAGATGGAGGAAACATATCCACCAGTATTCGAATACCTACTGTACCCTTCTCGTAGCGTATTATATTAGCCGCAACGTAGCCGTTCAGGCGACTATACACGGCTCGAACTCCTCCGAACCGTGTGGAGAAGTCGTTCGGCGGCTACGAGGGGGTATGACGGCTCCTCCTAAACATGGAGATGTGCTGGAGTGACTGGCGGCCCCCCCGCCATCTGAACCGAACCGACCCATGAATCCGGAGCATGTGAACGTGCCATGCTCCTCCGCACGCCTGGAGATGGCTATGGTATAGAGGGGAGAAGATCAGATCAGCCGCAACGACTCGGGAGGAAAAGAGTTCGTCCGCCGTGTTCTTCTCCGCGCTTTGATAGTAGCCTAGAATGTGAAGTCGGATAATGTAAGTATTGGACAGTCGAATACAGCGCATGTCACATCTCAGAAACCAAAATAACTACATCAATATACACCTGTACATTTTCGACGGCGCAAGTAATATATCCCACCACCCGACCCTATGCGGCTTATCGATAAAGATACATTGCATTGGACTCGGAAATAGAAGGGGGCGTTGCATGGCATGGCATGGCGGGGTCACCCGCTCCACCTCGAAATGTGACCACCCTGTTGAACCTACTTTATTACTAAGTAAGCATGAGATATTGTTTGAGATCTGACTACGTCCATCATGAGATAGGGAGTTCGTATGATGACCTGCGTTGCTTCGTAGATGTCATGCGTGTCATCAACTGCCGCGCAGACCGCGGATTCTAGTCGTGAGGTCGTGATACCTACCAGCAAACAAGTATCCCACGGTAAGTTCCTCCTTTCTGCAGCAACATCTCATATAGCGGTTCAGACCGGACTACCGTCGGTGATTTCCTGGTACTGCCTCCATCCATCCTTCCTCGCACATATCAGCGAGCTATCATTTCCCCATCGTATCACCCTCGGCGGAGACTTTTCGGCATGATGTCCAGTGGAATAATCCGAGGGACATGTTATGTTGTGTCGATTTTCTTTGGGGCCGAAAAATCGGACCGTGGAAATGGAGGGCTGGTGGGTTAAGGAACTGCTGTTTTGGGAGGATTTTGTGAGAGGGGGGGGGGTATGGGTAGGCTAATAGGTATCTAGGAGGTCGATTGATTAATGGATGATGCTGCAGGTGGATAGCTTGTGTAGTAAGCGTAGAAGGGCAGATTGTTCTATCCTCGGGCGGAATCTGGGGAGATGAGTAATGCAGGCAGTCGTATGAGTACAGTAATGATGAGTACTATATATGTAGTAATAAGCACAGCACAACGCGATACGACAACATCTGATCTCACTCGCTGTAAAGACAAGTAGATTGATAGAGTATTGCGTTGAATACTACCTAAAAACAGTAATCTGATATTCCACAGCTCTGAGTTGGTGGGCTCCGGATAGGGTAAGTAGTTGGTCGTTGTTACATCACCGCCCATTTTTATTGAATCTCGCTCGCTTTCCTGTTTACTTGGCTTGACTTGCTTTCTTCAGCTAGACCAGGATTTTCCCGCGTATCGTAACCCCCATCTTTCACCTCACCTCCTCGATGGCAAAATAAACCACAACGAGTAACAACGACGTTCACCCGGATCTTGACCCGGATCTTGTATCTCTCTTAAACGTCGGTCACGGAAGTCAAAATCATCCAAAGTTTAAGATTCCTACCGTCTAGTAGTTGCAGCTGTCCATGTACTGCCTTCTAGAGCTAGAACTGATCATCGTTGTTCCGCAAGGCTTAGCTTTGGTGGCCCCAGAAGATACTGTATCATACCGCCGCCACGTTTACCGTAATCGTATTCCGACTCTCGGCGGCCCACCACACGACGATCAATGTGTCACGTGTCTAATCAGGGGTGCAGCTTGGAATAAAAGCGAGCTCTGCTCCTTCCTTCCACCTGTATCCTTTTCTGCTTTTCTACACCTCACTTATTATTTTGACAAGGGACTAATCGACACACGATTAGTACTATTAGGTGTTCTAATAGTAGTTATAAAATATTAGGATTATTAAGAGAAACCTAAAGTTCTTTATTACAAATTAAGAGTAAACCTAAAGTTTCCTTATTATAACCTAAGAGTAAACCTAAAGTTTCCTTATTATAATCTAAGAGTAAACCTAAAGTTTCCTTATTAGTCTAAAGTATGTTATTAAAAGACACTACTACTTTAGCTACTACTAGAGGTAGAAAGGGTAAGCTAACTCCTCTAACCTATATAGAAGTTAATATAGTAGATATAGATAAA
>QYAH01000748.1:0-10651 GCA_003988945.1 Chaetoscypha palmicola
GGGGGGGGGGGAGGGAGCGCTGCGCGGAACCTAGCCTAACATCCTACAGCCACCCACGAGCAGCGCCTAGGTGCCCTCTTGATTGGGAGGGGAGAAGAGGGGATACATGGCATTTCGATATATAAGAGGATATGAGCTGGTAGGTAGGTAAGTAAGAATTTCAATCTTGGCTTTTGAGATTTGGGGTTTGTAATTGGCGCTGTATTATACTGTACTGTATCCCTTCGTTCACTGTGTGTCATAAGTACGGTGCGTATAGCTGTGAGCTATGGCTGTCGATGTGATAATCACCTGCGGTAGTCTTGTGGTGCCCAGGTCAGAGGTGTAGAGGCTCGTGTTTGATTTGGAAGGTCGCTCGCTAAGATGAGAAGGGGCGTTGAGGTTTAGATGTAAGAGTAGGCGTTGGCTATGAATATGGGTAGTTAGTAGCAGCGGTGGGTAAGTTAAAAATATCACTCATTTATCTATCCTACAGGGCAGATAGGCAGTGCGCACAATCGTAGCATCAACATAAAAAAATCCCCTTCTAGCTCCCACAGGGCCACAACAAGCTTTTCCTGTTCCCCGACCATGAAAAAAGATCCTTGGCTTCAACTTTCCTTGCTTCCTCCATTCAGCTCGGAGGTGTATTGCCTTGGCGCCGAAGAGAGCATTATTCCGACCAGGGTACAGACGCAAAAGGATGCAGTCATCACTCAATTCAGTCCTGTGCATACCCTTCAACCTAGCCTATATACAAGCAAAGCACCACTATAAAACTTCTTGTGTCACTGACGGCTGACGGGATGCGGTTACTACCGACGGCTATTCTTCACGGCTTATGCTGCCGATATGAACGTGACCGTTTCTGAACGTTATGAGTAGAACATGAACCCCCTTGTCACACGAGCACGCCTGGGTGGAGATCTATAAAGAAAATAAAACGGCAACAGGTGGATATATATGGGAAGATAGATAGTATTCATATCAATTATAATTGAAATTAAATGGCGGGGTATATCAAGACGTCTGCCTTCTTTATGCACGGTGAAAATCTCTCGCWCTCATAACCGGAAGCTCACAGAACTGGGGCTTCGAAGTTTTCTCGTCGTAGTTTCATATATGCACTTTGTTTATGAGGGAAGGTGATCTCACGCTCTTTTAGGTAGCCGACGCTCTGGAGATGTCCGATGAATCTGTAGACACGTCAATGAAATCGGATGAACAGGAGGGAAAGAAAATACGTACCTTTCGTTATCGACTCTGGGCTCGAGTACCACGGCGTTTGTTCTATAATCTTGGACAAAGGCCCAATGTGCAATGGAAGTTGACCAGGTGTCAACTCGATACTTACCCCTGAATTCCTGCTCCCCGACCAAAACGTGGAAACCGCGGTCGTAGTCTCCAGCGTCGCTGCCAAGATGATTGCCTAAGATATCTTCCTTGACCCAATATATTTCAAAATACGCAAAAGGTTTCCCATCCCACAGTCCAATTACTGGAAAAGAGTGATCCGAAGTGAGAGCTTTTCGGAGATACTCCTCCTGAACATGTGATGGGCCATCACAAGCCCAAAATTTACTCACTCGAGGATTGTTCATCCACTTGTGCATCAATTGGAGATCGGTCATAGCAAGTGTGTCTTCGGGTTCGGGACCAGGTGATGGGGGSGTAACTTCTGCAACAGTGATTGTAGATAGATGCGCTGGGAGGGAAGATAGGGAAGAGGCTGCGTTGTTTTTCGGGGTTACAAGAAGTGTCGTAGGCCCATTATATGTTACAGGCTTTGACGATAGGGAGACTGTGCGCAAAGCAAGATATTGTCCCACACTCTGCACATACCGCGTATAAAATATCTCGCCTTGGCGTGGTGGTTTTGGACGAACAGGATGCCGTATCCCCGAGGTCATTGTATATTGCAGAGGCGGAGGAGGAAAATATGTAGGCAGATGGCTACCAGACGAGAAAGGGCCTGGAGCAGTAGACGAGGTCCATGGGACTGGACTAGGCAGTGGTGAGGAATTGTCCGGAGAGCCAGCACGATGTGGAGAGCGAGTCCTATTATCCCCGCGTACTGGAGAACTGGGTCGACTACCATAGGGCGATCCAGGGAAAACCGAACCAATCGTTGGCGTCAAAGTAAATAGAAACAATTTAGCAGAAAGCTGCCAGTAAGTCCTTCTCGAGGTATACATCTCTGACCATCCTTCAGGTGTATTCTCCTCGCTGTTTGTTCCCACGGCTGAGTCGTCCGACGTGATAAGACCCATTCGTTCAAGTTTCTGAATCAAATTTCTCCCCCGAAACACTCCTTCACGCTTGATATTGATGCGCCACTCCCCCCTTGGTTTTCCATCTGCAGGGGTGTTTTTCGCAGCGTGGGTACGGAGTTGCGTCTGTGGTTCTGGCTGATGGAAATACCATTGAAGCGTGGCCCATAACATCATTGCTATCTGTCGTGTCGGGCTCGTGGGGGCTTTGAAATCGTTGCTCGAGGGATTTGATATGGAGGAAATGAAGAGGTTATCGCTGGAGAGGGTTGGTTTCCTGAATGGATGTATATGATGGTGCTTCTCTCTGGATGGCATGCCCCGCAATTCGACGTGTGCGGACGTCCCGTTATAGTTGTCATGATCGTCTTCATAGTCTTCGGTCTGTAGAATTACTGTCCAACCAGCAGAGAAGGCATTGGCATTGTGGTTGAGGTCGTTCGCTTTGAAGAAGAACCCGCCAAACACTGGGATGACGGTCAAGGTCTGCCCATTCGGGAGGTGTACCAGACTTGGAGGGGGCGCCATATCTGCTCAAACACTCAAACTGGAGCTCGATCGAGAGAGGTTATATTTGTCGATTTGCGAATGGTTAATTGCAGGGCTCTGATTGCTGGAGGATGTCAGTCAGTCTGCTTGAGGTGGGTTGGAGTTGTGGTTTTTGGCGGCTCGTACGACGTACGACGCACTGCAGGTTCTCATAGRTACTCAGCTGATACTGGTACTACCAGGCCAGGGCTGACTGGGGATGGAGCTGGTGTTGTTCTGGTCTGAGTGGTGAGCCGTCAGACTGGAGTCTAGACACTGTCTGCCAGAAGATTTATTAGTTCAACTGGTGTCTGCGAGGGCGTCGCGCCGTTTCGCTTTCGCTTTGCCCTCCGCTCCGCTCCTCTCCCCTCCTCGTCGACCCCACCAATGCGGCGAGGAGAGTTCAAATGTTCGCGTCATCCGGCGGTCGTGGGAAATATCAACTCACGATCAAGCAGACTGTCACTTCCAGGACAGGGCAGAGCAGGGCAGAGCAGAATCTCAGACTAAGAAGTGTCACAAGCATAGCCGATAGCCGCCTGGCAGGTTACTATGCTGTGTCTGAGTGATGGCGAGTGGTTTGTCATAGCTAACGAGCAACAAGCCTTGGGCTGCGATGCGAGTCCGACTACCTACCCACTTTCCGGCGAAACTCCGGTCCTCGGAAATCTCCCACCCAAGCTCTCGCCAAGCCAGGCAGTCAGGCAGCCAGGCAGCCAGGACAACCGCGACGGAGAAATCCTTCCATCGAGAGCCTTCTTTTCCTCTTCCTCTCCTAAACAACACTTCGTACGGACCTGGCCGACAATACGACAGAGCTTCTCTTATACTATGTCCTACTCTGCTCTGCCTGGCCTCCACGACRGTATGTTCTRGCCGCCGAAGGGCCGGAGCCYGGGCACYGATACCACTCGACTAGCTAACGTGCGTCTTCTGCATCTTCACCTTGCTTTTGGCACATTCATCATGATCGAATTGACCGCCTCCATTGCCGCACAATACGCAAGGTCCGCCGGTACAGCACTTCCTTCGTAGGTTGCGCCAGGATTAGGATTCCATACCCTCTGCTTTTCTGCACGCCTTTTCCCACATGATCAGCCATGGGATCCGACTGCGACCTTCCACCGTTGTACAACGGCCCCCCTGTGCACTGTGCAGTCGAACATTTGTGGGGGTGGCATACCTGCCAGTCCAAAAGGCTCGCATGCTTCAGATTGTCGAATCCTGATCGATAAAGCCATACCCAGCCTCACCCTACCTCACCCTACTCGGTTCAASCTCCGGTTTTACCGCAATAGTTCTTCCGCAATGCTGGCGTCGATCTTCGGGCCAACGACTACGATACGACTCCCGCCTTCCCAGTTGCTATTGCATGCGCCTAATGGGATTCCCCAGACATGTCATGTCGTGCAGCCATATTGGAAGGCTGTGGCCCACTCCTTCTCTCTCTCACGCCATCTTGCGATGCTGTCCGACCTGTTCCGAGCCTCCTTCTCAATCAGAATAGCATACTTCATTCCAAGACTGGATCAACAACCTCGGGGCGTTCCGTCAGCGGTGCCGGTCCCAACGCCGACGAAGGAGGAACCATGATGCTTCCAGGTAAATGAATCACTAATATGGATTAAACACAACACAGCTCCGTACTCGTCGAAGTCAGCAGATCCTTGATTGAGCCAGGACACATGACAAAGCCTGAGCTCGGGACTTTTGATCTATCTTGCGCACTTGATAGGGAGAATATCTTCTCCCACAACGATGTTATTATGATACCATGTCAATGCGTCACATTGCCAACTAAACTATCAGGGTTCAACCATCTCGCAAGCAAATCGTCCTTCGTATGATCTTTGGCAAAATTGCAAAAAACTTCCTGCTTGGGTACAGATTTGCAGTCGAGTTCGATTTCATATCATTGCTGTCGTCTTCCGGTCTTTCTCTCATATCAAGGTCTTCTTTCACTCTCCAGGTACCTTCCGTGCTCCGAACTTGCTACATTCGTCGCTCCAAGTCTCAACGGAGGAGGTAGTACATCGTATCTCTTCTTCTGGCCGGCACCTAAGCGATGTTAAATGGCATTTGCATCTTTGCCTAAGTTAGGCGAATTTGCTCCCGAGGACTGAGCCGGCTGCGGCTTACCAAACCGRTACGGGGTATGGGATGGTTCCATGCAGGGTGTTGGTATACTTCATCGTCACCGATTACCGCAAAATGGACACTTGGCCGCTGGACCGCGAAGACGCTAAACAAATCTTTGCCTTCCAGGTGTCATGGTGTCACAAATCAGCCACGAGTGCCATCTACATTCGGTGGTGTCTTGTATCAAATTTGATTGGGGAGTATAGCCTGGCAATTGGATCCACTGCAATCAGATGGTAGCATCTCCCTCATGACACTCTCAAGTCAACTACTGCGGGTGATAGGCCATTTGTTTCCGGTGCAGCTTGCTTGTTCGCGTTGTGGGTAACAAGTGGCTATCCACTCCATTAATCTGCTCTCAGTTTTTTCTTGCTTTTTATGGAATTCAGTAACGGCTATCCATGATGGAGCCTGCAACGCATTATGCAATGCTAGATATCCTTGGCCATGGCAGGCTTGACCAGACCTACTGAAGTCTGAGAGCAGGCATGTAAATCACTTGCCCTCAGCCGGTCGTTCTTCATAAGAGTTTTATGTTGAAGTTCTGTTTCCGGGCTTGGATTAAACCTACAACCTTTGGAATATTTTGAGATCGAGTTCCAAGAGCTCGCTGTCCTCTCGACATTTTTATTCCTTCTATAGGAGTTTGAGCACATCTGCAGTCAATATGCCAGGTTCAGTTCCCGCTCTAGTGATGAGCAACACTAAGGATGACCTCCTCAAAGCTCTCAATATGGCTCCAGAAACATATGCCCGGATGGCGGTAAGCTTGGCCGTCTTCTCGTATCTTACTAGTGTTGCTCATCCCGCGTTGGGGGCTGTTGTACCATAATTAGAGTTGGGATTAACTTTAATAAGGTGCTTACTGACTTTCTTGGTGTCGTAGAAAGAGGCAGACATCGTCTATAGATGGTTGACCGAAGGCACATACCATCTTAAGGATAACTGCTCTCGAGCACCTCCGTACGATTGGAGTGACATCAGAGATAAGTCAAAAGACGATGCCTACAGAAAGATCGCACAACAAGGGGACGACCCTCACACATCGTATTATTGGAATCTTGCAGAGCCAACGGAAGAATGTCCGAATTGGATTGCAAGGTGGTTTCTTTATCACAAATTTCGATATCGAGACGGAAGAAATAGAAACCCAGCAAGATCCGACGATAGCAGACATTCAAGCCACGGACATCCCAGAGACTCTCATCATCGTGGACCGAGGCGCTCTAATCACCAGAGTTCGAGTCACTCTAGATCCGATCGATCGTCTGGTTATCAAACAAGTGTTGCCTATCAAGAATCGCAGCGGTCCTACTATCCATCACCTCCATTGAGTACAAGTAGGTTAAATCTTTTCGCATATTCTAGACATGTGCACGAATTCTTAAATTCCGCCGCCTTGTTTGGTTGTTTCAACTCAACTTCCTTCCTCACACCGTCTGTGGCACAGGAATCCTATTTTATACATGTACTGATTGCAGTCAGGCTCATACACTCAACAGTCTCACACATCAGAAGGTTCGTGATACATATAAAAATACTGCAATAGTGGTACGATCGATATCGAGATAAAAAGCTTACAGTTTCAGGGTACCCCACCAACGAATACTCGCAATATTACAATACCAGTGATTATACTCAGCATGATTATGATTACGGGACCAGTCATGCGGGACCAGTCATGCTCAAAGGGAAGAGTATGATAACGACTCAAGCCCGAACACTTATTACGACCCAGTCAGAGACTCGGGTGCGCGTCGAAAATAAATGTTCTGCATTACGCGCCCAATACCCTCTTGTTTAGGCTTTGACAGCTTCCAGGATAGGCGGCGCGACATTTCTCTGCTACGCTATTGGATGATGTCCGAATTGATTTCGTATCTCTTTCGTTCAAAACTTTCTCTGAAGTACTGTCCCTCCT
This sequence comes from Chaetoscypha palmicola, assembly GCA_003988945.1. Classification (NCBI taxonomy): domain Eukaryota; kingdom Fungi; phylum Ascomycota; class Leotiomycetes; order Helotiales; family Helotiaceae; genus Chaetoscypha; species Chaetoscypha palmicola. The sequence goes on from QYAH01000748.1 coordinate 6,838, forward strand.
CCGCGGCGGAAGCTACTTCTTGACTCACGAGTCACGCCATATTGCTCGGCTTTTATTTATATACCTAACTATATGCACATTATACAACTCATCATATTCTCATAACTCACTTTCTACAAGTTCAGAGCAAGGAGGGTACTTAATACTCTAGCTCTATCAACCCAAGTCAGCATTTGAACATGTAAGCCAGTCATGACTTGCCCACTTACCGCAACCCATGCAGGACAGCGCAGTCTGCATGCCAAACTGCAACTCGAGGTGTCTTACGCCACCCCACACTCTATCACCACTGATCATCTTCCATGCCGCAACCCTCTTTCCGGGGCCGAAGAACATACCCCGAAGCCGAGTGGCTTCGGATGTTGTGTTCCGTTAGCACCCTGCCCTTGTATTATCATAGTAATCTCCTCCCACCGCACATTTCATCCCACCTCTCTTGTCCCCCCTCCTTAATCCACCGCTCAAAACAACATATCATTTTCAACTCCGCAATATCGATATCTCATTATCTAAACCAGCATTACATTCCCCAAAGCAAGCCCTTTGAACCGTGCATCCAATCTCCCATCTCTACAACCATCCCACCACCCATCATCACCACCTCTCCCCATCAGCACCAGCAAATACTCACATCTCGATCAGGTGAACCCCGGCGCTAGATCCGAGACCGGCTACAGTCACCATCAACATCCACGCAGCGTTCCCGAAGAACGTACTTTTCTGGAACCCAATAATACGTCCCTAATACATCGCTCGTGGAGATAAGATGGAGCGAGGGGTGTAGAGGGCTTGAGGTTTGTTGGCGGGTGGAGGAAGGAGCTTTTGTTTGTGGGAGGGTTGAGTTGCGAGCTRGGACTGAGAGGACTRGGTRGTTTCTGGATAATGGAATGGGTGAGAGATTTTTATCTTGCTCTGTATATAATGGAGTCATTGAATTGTTAGGCTGTTGAGCTATATATTGAATTTGGTGGTGTCGATGGGAACAACCATGCGTATACTCTCGTTCCATTCCKTCTCCAGGATTGCACGCGATTTTTTGAATATTCGTAGTACAGCCTTTAACACGATCACATCGTGGCGAGATGTCTCTGTAGAATAAAGCGACTCCAGTTGATGTGCTATTCTATCTCTGCTAGTTCTTCATCACTACATCCAACTCATATATAGCCCTACGTTACTTTGAATRCTGGCTATACTACTACATACAAGAATCGAGTCGATTTTCAAAGAGCCAGCCTCAGGTAAGCCACCCTCMTACTCACGAAAAGCCCACCCAAGTAACTAGAAAGCTGTTAAAGATAGTGTGTTTTAAAAGATTTGACTCCCCGAACACTAAGTACTTGTACGGAAGTGGAGCTCTTGTCAAACCCTCGCGATGTGGAACAGGGCAGGGGTCTCTAACACCTACGTCATGTCATGTCTGCCAAGATCAATTCCAAGTTGCTCCATTGTCCAACGCGTTCGAGAAGCCATCATGTAATCATGAGATTCGTTCTCAATAATTTCCATTCGAGGGTCTCGTAGCAAGAGAAATTTCCATGTTTTCCATGTCATTCACGGAGCCYGAGCTGTCATAATGAAGCCGGTTCTGCGGCTCTTGCCGAAGTCGACGGGTCTCGGTGGAGTTGCGACATCGCATTCTCACTTTCCCATCTGGAGCTTTCGCGAGAGGCCGGATTCCTGTTCCTTGTTATCACAACCACCAAAATTCGAACGGTTACGGTTGGGATGCAGAGGGTTTTCGGGATCAAGGAGTGTGAGGGACAATGATGAACATACTGCCAAAGCAAAGGAGTTGAGTCAAAAGGGCAAAGAGAAGGAGAAGAATAAGGAGAAGGAGAAGGAGAAAGAGAAGGATGGAGATGATGGATTTGATTCGCAGATCGATAATTCAATTGGGGAGCAGAAAGACCTTCAAAGGAGAACGCCGTGGCATAGAGAAGGGGCTGATCAGCCTCCTGTTAGGAGGAACAGGAGTGCTGGGGCGATGACCAAAGGTTCACGACTTTTCCGCTATAATTAAGAAGAAGCGCTGACAACTTTGCAGGCAAACTCCTCACCACCCCCGCGCGCCTTTTAAAACTTATTCTCCCCCTCACGACCCTCGATTATAATTCGGATCGAAAATCCATCGAGCCCCTCGCCCTCTTGGTCCACCCTCAACAACCGCTTTCCTACCTTGAACGCCTCATCCAGTCCGAACTCCCTATGATCAAAGGCAAAGACGGGAAAGAAAAAGTTCCAGAAGTGCATTTCAGGGCGGAGGACAGTGCTAGAGACGAGCTAGAAGCTGAAGAGAATAAGAGTACGGAGGAAATCCAAGAAGAAGAAGATGCAAAACAAGAAGAGGAGAGTGAGGAAGGAAGCGACGAACAAATGGTCGATGGAAAAGTCATGAAACTCGGTAAAATCACCAAAGATTCCGATAAATCGCAAGCAGAGAAACAAGAAGCCATGGAGAGCGGATTACGAGGCGGACCAGGCGAGGGAGGCGTAGAGAGTTACTCCGGTCAAGGGCGCGAAGCAACCTCCACGTCCGAGCAGAAATTCGTCCGCTGGTCCTCGTCGACCGAGATAGGCGATTTCATCCGGGACGCGGCGCGCGGGAAGGAGTTCGCAGTTGAGATCGAGGGCGCGTCTAAGGAGATTAGAGTCGGTGTGCCGTCGTTTAATGATCGTACGCATTATTTGCGGGTGCGTTTGAGGAAGGCGAGTCGAAGGTTGGAGAATTATGCGAGTATTAAGCAGGAGTGTGATCATTTGGCTCATCGGAGCGCGCAGAGGTTGGCGATGAGTGGGTTTGGTGTGTTGATGGCGTGGTGGGGTGGGTGTTATTATTTTACCTTTATGACGAGYTATGGTTGGGACACTATGGAGCCTATCACAGTACTTTATTCCCCGTCCCCTGCTCTGGCATTGCTAAATGCGCTTTCTAGTATCTCGCGGGTCTGTCGACGATTATGTTGGGTTACTTATGGTTCCTTTACCATAACCGAGAAGTCTCATACCGATCCGCGCTCAATCTCACAGTCTCTCGACGCCAGAACACACTATATCAAGCGCGAGGCTTTAGTCTGCAGAAGTGGGAGGGGCTTATTGAGGAAGCTAACGCGCTGAGAAAGGAGATTAAAAATGTGGCTGATGAGTATGACGTTGAGTGGGATGAGAAGGTTGATGAAGGGGGTGAGGTTGTGCATGATGCGCTGAAGGAGGATAGGGAGAAGGGGAAGAAAGAGAAGGACGATGACGATGATGATGGGGATGGGGGTAAGAAGAAGAAGGATAAGGGGGATAGTGAGGGGAAGGAGAAGGAGAAGGTTAAGAAGAAGAAATGAGGTGATATAGGACGTAGGATGGTTTGTGGGTTTAGCGAGGGAGTTGTATATACCATGTCACTTTACGATATAACGATTATACATGTACTACTACTATTAAAGTGTCACAATAGACATATGTGAACCCGTACGCTCACACTCCTCCTTCAACCTCAAGAATCCAATCTCTTCTCCATCAGCCCCCTCACCAAAACAACTTAATACCTTCCCTCACCAACTCCATCCTTCACATCTCCCCTCCCATTCTTCATGTCGCCTAACCCAACCATCCCCAGAGACAGATATTGCCAATTATCGATTCGAAATAGAGTGACCTCTCGAGCTCCAGTCCGCAAGGAGTTCTAAAATGGGTTATATTATGAGCGATCTGAGTTGGGAAAACAACACCTCTGTCACGGAGTAGCAACGAACGTTGCCAAGACGTGCGGTCCAGCGGAGGTAGATTAGAGTCGATATGAAATGAGAATATTGCTTTGAAG
>QYAH01000751.1:0-26721 GCA_003988945.1 Chaetoscypha palmicola
CATGAGTAGAGTTGAGTTGAGTTGAGTAGTTAATAAATTACCTTGAGTTGAGTTGAGTAGCACCTACTACTCAACTCAACTCAACTCATTTAATACACTGGACCGAGGAACGTAGCAAGACAACGACAACCTCAATTCATTGAGCGAATGGAATTGGGTCGATGAAATTGGCGCCGTGATTCGTGTACCGGAGCATTCTATATCGTTGAAGCTCGTTCTATAGGGATATCCTCGACGCAACGCAAAAAAAAAAACAAAAAATGGGTGGCGGAAAATGATTCATTTTATGGCATCGGAGACCTCTTAACAAACAATAAATATTTATACAGCAACTACACAGGCACTAGTCACCATTCCCCACAGATTATTACGGCTAGGTCAACGAGTCAGCATCAATTTTGCAGTAAAACGGACATAAGAGAATGGGATCTTAAGTGAAGCTGTGCCGTGACGATTCTATGAGTGGCAGAACCTATTTTATAAAACTCTTTGAAACAAACTCAATCCCTTCGAAGTCCACACTAGCGGAAAGGATGCGGTGTATCGACAGCCTGCAGACTGGACGATTCAGTTTTCCATGACTGAGACAGGACCGCAACCCCCGAGGAAAGAAATGTTAAAAGACTAGGCTGAACAATAAGCTCCGCAGGTGCCATTTCTATGACACCAGTGACTTGGGCAAATAGATTGTTGAGGTGAGGTTGATGGAGTTGAAAGCGGGCTAGAATTATGACATTACCTTACTCCCACCAGAAGCCCCGACGCCAAATAAAAGTCTATGACCCTTCCGAGCCAGCTTTTGCTCATCTTCTTCTTCTTTCTCTTCGGCTGTGGCGGCGGCTGCTGCTCTGCGCTGAATACCGGCGGCGAGAGCCCTTTCTCTGATTCTCTATATAATGTCAATAACCATTGGTATATGACTGTCATTGTTAACATACATTTCTGGTCTCGTATGTTCGGAAACCATGGTACTAAAAGAAATCGCATTCAGTTCCACACCATCTGATCTTCGTTGTTTTACAAGACCTACACTGTCGGCACCCAACACCCGCACAATTGTGCGTTTTTTCTTTTCCTCTATCTCCTTCTCAACCCGTACATATTAGCACGTGTATCGTAAACAGGGCTACAACTCGCGGAGCCTGCAAACTGACCGTTGAACCTGGGAGAGGGATCTCTTTATCTTGGCAATTGGTTGTCTCGGGTTATATAGATTAGTACATCTAACGGAAACGATGAACTGTTGTATATACTCGAAAGGCAAGGGATGTTTTCTCGTCCTCTTGCTTTACCGGGAGCGGGAAAGGGCGACGGAGCGGCTCGAGAAATTCTCCCACTTTACGGCTCTATATATGGAAGCTAGCTAAGTATATATCTCCAGTCGGGGAACTACAGTATAAAGAGAATAGTAAAGAAGTATATTTGCCCTTGCAGCGATTTTTGGCGGACTCCTCTAAGAGGAAGCTCCCATAGTTGTCCAGGCTCGGTAGCAGGTCTATGGTAACGTTTGACAATTGAGCAGAGACATCGATGGAATTATGAGTCTAGTAACTTACCCCCGATGCTCTGTTGGGAAGTCTGAGTACCCCCGAGGTATGCGTGATGCCTTGGTAAAGTACACAAAGTAAAGACCCGGGGGAACGTCCGGTCATCCAGAGTATCGGATTGTCCCTAGAGGACTCGCTGATATCCTTGGAGAGCTCTGAGGAGGCGATTGGGGGTGGTGTGAGTTTCAACATTATCGTACACATAGGAGAGTTTGGACCAGAACTCCTACGTGGAGCCGTTGGTGCGCGCGTTCAGATTTGATACCTTGCTCCTCCAGGTCCACGGGACATTTTCATCGCAACGCCGCTTACGTAGCAAATATTCAAAAGCAAGGATTTGAAATGGGAAGGTTTTGACTTACCGACGACATTTTCTGATGCTGCTGGTGGAGGGAAGCTTCTTTGTTGTGTGATAGGCTTTCTGGAAGTAAATAAGTAAATGTCCAGTTCATGGCCTCGACTTACAGGGTCGAAACTATTCCTTATGGAACCGTACTGTTTGAAGACGGGCGGACAGAGAAGAAAAGAGAACAAATCAAGAACTGGAAAAAAAGTGCTACTATACCAGCTCGCTTGGCATGATGACGATAGTACTAATCGTCTCAGTGTCGACCTAGCGAAGCATCTGAAAGTGTGACGCGCCAGGAGCAAAAGACACACGAAAGCTCAGTGCGTTGGAGCAACCTAACCGCAGGCCTTAATCACTATTCAGAGTCTAGACGGTGGTAAAAATCTGGGACATAGTATCAGAGTCGTCGGAAATTTGACAAGAGCTCTAGCAATGCACACTGTCCCGTCTAAGCGCAAAGACTCATGAGAATTGTGACAAAAACCTGAAGTTTTAGCAAAGTAATCAAGCGCGCAGGCCGACAATCCCTAACGAACTTTCGATGAGACTATCATGGCAGAAGTAAAGAGAAAATCGATGAACGGGATTGTATTAACAATGGGATATTGAGACGCTACAAAAGTGACCGATGCAGAAGCGTGAACGACTGGTTTCACTCTCCGAAGGAAGTATTTTCAAGTAGAAATGTTCATCAAATCTTTACTAGAAGAGCAGTCGCAAGACTCACGGGTGTGAGGACAGTGAGTGAGAGCACCAATCTCGCAGGTGTACCCAGGCTTAGACTAGTGGGAACAGGAGGATTGCGAAAAATCTTTGACACCAGCAGCGAGAGGCTGAAGTTGCTATTAGATTTAGAACCAGTCACTACTGATAAATGAAGCAGAAATGGATGGAAGGCTCACACGAAGCAGAGTTGTCGTTCTGAGATTGCTCTCGACGAGCCATGGGCTTGGAAGGAGCTGCTGAGTGAAGTCGACTCCCCGGCCATCTCTTCTCCGGGCAGGTCGTAGGCGTCAAACTCTCTGGTGCGGTGATTTCGGTGTCAACCTTACATGTTGTATGAGATCCTAAGAGCTCTGATGTCCCGAGGTCAAGTAGTATCTGTTCCGTGGTAGTCGCGAATCATGGTGTTGACGAATACCATATGGTATTCGTCAACACTATATAGTATTCGTGAATACCACGGTAATCGTGACTACTATATAGTATTCATGAACACTATAGTAATCTCTGTCATGTTTATTAATTATTAGTTATATACAACTCAATTCTTAACAATTTATATACTAATTATATACTTAGGCCTCTAGATAATTAAGTATATCGATAATACTTAAAATAATCGCTTTTCTTATATAATTTAATTATTATAAATATAGATAGTTTCACTACTCTCAAGGGTCGAAAACTGTCGATCCTAAGCTATAGTTATAAAGATAAATCTAAATATATTAACTATTAGCCTAAATACGTAGTATTTAGAATATTCTTTAATTTTATCGCTTAGCTATACTAAATATATACCTATAATACTAAGATCTATGACTCCTTAAAATATAGAAAGTTACGTACTATAGTGTTTATTAACACTATATAGTAGTCGCGATTCTATAGTATTAACGAATACTATATAGTATTCACGAATACTATATAGCGTTCACGAATACTATATAGCGTTCACGAACACCATGGATTCATAACTACCACGGAACATATCCGAGTCATATCAGTGACCTGAAACTGCTCTTTTGAAAGACGCTAGAGCGTACATCCCGACGACGTCGGATGTCGAAGTATGACAAAGTCTGGAACAATTATATCTGGAATAATTATATCTGGAACAATTATAAGTTGAGAATAAGGACACTCTGCAAGTCTCTGTAAACATACTGAGTGTTTGATCAGTCTTACTTTAGTATAGAAAGTACAGTGTCACTACCGGAGCTCTATGATTCATTAAAGACTAGAGTCTGGGTGTGCCTAATGCCCGCCATTCACTAATTCACACTAGGGCACTGGCTATCCTTCGTTTGACGGACGAATACGTACGAGATGTGTACTCCGCTTGTCTCTAATATCACGACCACAAGACCTGCTACTGTGTTCACACGGGTTCTAGTCGCACTTGAACCCTTTCTCACCAAGGACTTTGCTCCGCAAGATTCCTATCATATCTAACGTACGGCTTCTGAGATAATTGCAGATGATTTCATTAGTAGATCTAGGCAAAGGCGTCAAATTCTTCATACCTACGAATATCATCGTAGTGATTGCAAATATCTTCCCGGCTTCACGTAATAACGCAACATCTAATTGAGTGATCAATTATCGTAATTGCGACACAAGTTTTCGGTGATCTTAAATATTTGAAGAGACGAGTATTCAGCCCCGCGGTGGACAGAGATCATGGATGGCAGGCTAGTGGACATTGTCCCTTTATCTTTTGATAATCTACTCGATTGATAATAGCTAGTGCTTCTACGAGAATGTTATAAGACACTGTATTTCTTCCCGAAAACCTATCGTCAAGGGAGCTCATTCAAATACCAAAAAGAAGAGACCCTATATGATTTTACTTCGCTCTAGGCGGAAGAAAACTTTGTATCAAAAGAAGAACCTGTTTTAGAGACCGCGCTATCGCTGTATATGCCGTATTTGAAGTACCGGGCGATTGGGTGTGCAAATAAGATGGGGATGAGGCCAAGGAGTATAACGACTATGGCCTTTCAAACAGATAAGCGTCTGTTTCGACATAACGGAGAGAAATCATACGGGGTAGAAAATCCACTTAACCTACTAATTGTTGATTTTGGTCAGAGAGAACTGCCTTACTGTAGTAGGGCCAACTGCTTACGAATCGAAATAGCTCGCGACGCTCCTCCCAGATCTGTATATCATGTTCACTTGTGTTCTAGGTTAAAGAAGACTTAAGCATACCATCTTATCAATCCTCTCGTTGTCCTTTTGGATAGCTTTCGTAATGATTCTCTCCTCCTAGATGCACATTAACTTCAGAAAGCTGCCGTCGATAATCGTAGTTCTCAGGTTTCCTGATACTTACGCAAGCATCCCAGTCGCCCAGCTCGGCTACTTTCTTTGATCTCTTCGAAGGCATTGTGCTAGCGTTGACTAATTTACTGGTTGGCTGTGATGCAACGTGATGTGATGTGATGCCAAAGAACCTCGGGAGGTGTAAGACAGAGCCATTGAGGCCAAGCTTCGGACCCGCGTCGCTACTTCCACGCGCTTATCGAAGCTGGTTTGTGACAGGCGCTCACCTGTTTCTCACACTTGGAGGAAAGAGCTACTCAACTATGGCCGAGGCTCTTTTTCACTGCGGCTGGTAATTTTAATCAGTGTGAGCATCGTCTTATTTGGTGAGCGTCTCAATACTGAGGGATTTATTTAAATTTGATACTGCCGGCAAGGGAGCTATGAGTAGAGTATATACTGTGCCGTGTAAATCTAACTCTTTTCCTTGAGAACGTTATAAACATACTATGCTAGCGCTACCCGATACTCAGAGTCACTACAAGACTAGTAAAACACAAATTAGCACTTTATCAATGTGGATAAAAATGGTTCAAAGGATATAGAAGCGTCAAAGACGAGAAAATATCTTGATAAGTGCCGTCTACACCTTTTAATCCCCCGAAATAGAAGAGTACTTAGCTTGTAATGGCCATATCTGCGTTTCAAAAGGACTATCGTCTAACGCAAAAATTGGATTCGTGTGATGTGGATCTAAAAATGAAAAGCTCGTTAGCCATGGTTGGAGTGGCTAAGTAGAGACACAAGGTTCTGACATCACAAAAAGGGTCACAATCACTGGACGCTCCTTGATCATCATCGCCATTCATCTAGACCCCGAGGGACAATGTACTCGACTAACCCATCCCGAAGGATGCTACGGCTAACGGGAGGTTCTTGGACAACCCGCTCAACACCACCGGTCGTAGACCGATGTAGATGCGACCACCTCAGGATAAATCCCGGACCCATTCGACAAGCTGAGAATAAACCCCCTTCCAAAGTAGAAAGGTTTTCGGCCCCAAATGGCACATGGGCAATTCAAATGACAACTTGTGAGTGTGGGAGTACGCGTCCTTGACCGCGCACGAGGCTGTTTGGCAAAGTGGGGAGAATGACAGAAAGCGAGCGCGCAAGTGAAGAGTCTCACCTTGAAAGCATTTCGATTAATAGGTGTCCGTGGGAAAGGGCATAGACCGAAATGGCGGAAACGATCGTTTGATGCGAAATCAGCGTCGGAGGAAATGTAATAAACAAAGGAAGAGTACAATGAAAAGGCGCAAAAGGAGAGATATCGCTGTAGTAATGATGGTCTTTGTTGCTGGTTGGTGATGAAGAAAGAAGAAGGGGAATCAGGTACGAAGAAGCCTCGTATATATACACATTGGGCGTGATGGGACGCTACCAAGGTCTCGCTCATCAGGAAGGGGGCCACCAATTGGAGGCAAGCGCCGCTCGACGAGACACTTAACAGTTTAAACGTTGTGATTGGCTATATGAAATGATTCGACCAACTCATCTTGTGTTCGGTGGCCATCCTTGCAGCTGCGATGTTGTAGTTTCAATGATGTAATTCATGTTGCGCTAGTAGCGGTTAGAATGAGCGGTTCTTGGCTCGATCAGTATTGCTGAAGCAGACTAAGGAAAACTAGTGACGGTTGTAAAGTGGATCAGTCTTATCAGAGATCATCCACGTTACTTGTGGTGGGACAATCAATGTAAAATAGTCCTTCAATGACAATCACTTAAACACCAAGACACTGGGTCCAGCGGCTAGGCTTTCTTCATCAGTCCGATGTCGACACTTGAGTGAAATGTTAGCCATGAATGATTGCCCCGGTTAGTCTCAAGCGGTTCCTAGACCTGATTGCTCGATGGCTTGAACGCCGTTACACTCCACACTGACACAATGGCTGGGTCAAAAACCGCTCGCGCGCAAGCCATCTCAGTATGTTGAAAATAGTGCTTACTAAGCCTGCATGACCGTACACAGAGTAGAGGGCGCTCGATCTCCAGGCGCTGACTCTCGACCGTTTCGGCTACGATGCGTTTGATTGCCTCGTCCATTTTGAGACAATGATGGTGATTGTGTGAGTTGTTGTGAGAGATTGAGCGTTGGTTGTTGTGGAGGGAGGTGAGAAATTGAGGATTGTGTGGTGGAGGAAACTGAGCTGAACATTAGAAATAGCTGTTAGCTATTATTGACGAAAGGGAAGGAAACCACGACTCTGAAATGAGTGTCGGTCGTTATTTGAGACAATGGAAGGAGAGACCGGCAAATCAGCTTATCAAAACCCATCGAGAAATGAAATAGTTATTAGTCGCGCCATATTTCACATCGCGTCGTAAGCTTCAGTCAATTTTGTGCTCCTACCGTCATTCCATCGACATGTCTACCATCTTTCGTGCACATCGCGCACGCATCTCCTCAGCACTCCCCTCAACACTTACCCATCAGGCTCACTCTCACTCACAAATCGCAACCTGAAAGCTGGAAACCAACTCCCTCAGTACAGATGCTGCTGCTGTATGTAAGCCGATACGACATCAGAGAAGGATGCATTAAGGGTACAGTAGTGGTACTTCGTACGTCAGCATGAACCGACGACGCTCCGCTGCGCCTCTGCTCGTATAATTTGTAATGAGATTCTATGCGCTGTGCTGTGTTGGTTGGACATCATTCCAACGGTGAGATCAAGGGAAAATTGAGGAAAGGGAGAGATGATATAGGGAGATGATATTGATATACAATGGGTAGAGGTTTGATGTGAGAATTCATCGTCCGACAAGATGATGTACAGTACAGTACTACGTACAGAGTACCAAGATGCACAGTACTGAAGTAGGGCAGGCTCGGGAGGAAAAAAGCACGCGACAGGGCGAATGGCGGCAGAGCAGCAAAAGCTTGTTTGCGTCCGGCGAGAAGGGTCGGCAAATTATCCAGGCACTGGCAGGCTCGGCAGGGGAAAACTGGGCTGAGTCAAGTGGGGATGCAGCTGTGGAAGGAGCTGGGATACTCGCTGGGATGTGAGTGATTGGCGCTTACGACTGGGAGTGATCTTGGGAGAAAACCCATAGGTGATGAGGAGGGTGAGAAGTATTGTGATGTGTGCATTTGGTGTTTAGGCAATTGAGGGAGAGATGATGTGTAGGTGAAGTATGGCAAATGATTCTTCTATTGATGCCGGCTCCGACTCAGGGAAGATGGCCCAGCTCTGGAGGCGCAACGAAGAAGCGAAGCGAAGCGAAGCGGCCGTTGGTGGTGTCACGTGGTACGCCGGATATCCCCCCCGGGGCCCCTGGGCCGATCCATCCAGGCAACCCAACCCAATCCAATCCAATCCCGGGCTCAAATCCTGCTTGCTCCTCCAAACTGTCCAAATCTCATCCATCCCAAACACCAACAGACCAGCCAGCCTGGCAAGGCATCCAGGGCTTGTACTGTACAAACATCCTCCTGTTCTCCAAATATATATCAGTCCGTCCCTCTTTTCTGCTTCCTTCGCTTGGAATGTCGACATAGTGTTGTTGCGCTTCGCTGCGCACTTTGTTGGTTTGCACTGTCTGAACTTCCGACCTTTCTCCACAGGAGCGATCCTTTGTTGGTTGGTACTCCGTACTCCGTTCTAGAGGTCTAGAGGTCTCGAGGGTGCTCAGCAAACTGCGAAAAGCCACCTCTGACACGATTATTGATTATTGATCATTGATCGTTGGTATCGGCTGCTCTCACAGGTATGGATGCATCTTCTTTTTCTTCTCCCGCTCAAGGTGGCTGCTCTTCTCTGCGCTCTCATCTACCGTGAGTGCGTGAGATGAGCACGCGGACCCCGACGCACTGTCATGGCTGTGGTCATCTGCGACGACAAAGAACAAGAGAAGATGCGAACCTCCTGATTCTTGGACCTCGGAGAGCTGCCGTCTCGGAGAATGTCATCTTCTACGATATCGCYGAATCGATAACTCCTCGACTCAGCAATCTTCACCATGCTTTGCGACCACGTCGTCAGCAGATTCCCGACCATGTCGCGTTCATATCTCATTTCTTACCTCTGGATGTTTGCTCCACCCATAAGCCCAAAAATAACGTTTGAATAGGATTGTTCTTGTTAGCTCGTTTAGCGCCGCCTCCTTCAGCCTCGCAGAACCATACCAACAGACACCAGGGTATGATCACGAAGTGACGAAGTATTTTAGGCGACCGTTCCACCAACCACACCAACCGTCTCATACTGCATCRCCTAAAATATGTGGASAATGGTACAACACAGCCTTGTGAATACCAACAACTACTTCGTAGTAGCTTAGCTAGGGGGCTATTTAGTTGGTTTCCAGGGCTATCAGGCTGACTGAAACACTCCACCCCTCGGTCCATATCTGTGGACCGACCCTGCATTCGAGTTAAGTACAGCCAAGGATCGCGAATACTGGCAGCTATACTCCCAACTCGTAGGACGCGCCGAGGAATTCACCGATATTATCTGGGTCACTCCACATTCACTGCCGTGTACACTTTGTGAATCATTTTATATAAGATGGCATGGCATTCACGATGTCGTTCGGCGAGTGTCAACTCTGCCGAAGAACAAGAGAAGTCGGAGTTGGTGTCGAATTTGAACTTCATCAACAATAGAAAAAGGCTTTTCTGGTGGTGCACTCTCATCGGCTTCACTATCATCATGATTCCAATACTTGTTCTCGGGCTGGTCTTCGGTCTTGCACATGCTCATAAGTCGCATGCAAAGCAGGCTAATCTTGTCAATGACTTGGTGGTTGACTTGGGATACTCCAAGTATAAGGGCGTTCACGCAAAGTACGATGTCGATCACTGGTTGGGGATTCGATATGCTGCTCCTCCTGTCGGAGACTACAGATTTCGAGCTCCTCATGATCCCGTCATCGTCGAAGGCATCCAACAAGCAGACACTGTAAGTCAGATTCCCCTCCTATAACCCCAGAGACTAACTCTCCCAGCGCGGTGCAGTCTGCCACTCTTCGCCATCAACGTCGCTTTCACCCAATGCTAAAGAAGACTGCTTGTTCCTTGATGTCTATGCGCCTGTAGCAGACAACAAATCCCACCCAGTGTTTGTTTGGTTCCAAGGAGGGGGTTTCAATAGCTTGGCAGACCCAGACATCGATGGTACCAGCTTGATCAAAGCTGCTGACCATGACTTGGTAGTCGTCACATTCAATTATCGCGTTGGCCCTTATGGATTTCTTGCAAGCAAAGAAGTGAAAGCTGATGGTGATCTGAATGCGGGRTTGCTGGATCAGCGCAAGGTACTTCACTGGATACAAAAGAACATCCACTTGGTTAGTTATCTTCGAAAGCGCTTTCACTTCAAAGCTAACCACAATAGTTTGGTGGTGATCCCGAGCGTGTCACTATTGGAGGCGGATCCGCTGGAGGTGCTTCTGTGGATCTTCACCTTACAGCATATGGCGGTCGTGATGACAAGCTCTTCCGTTATGCTGCTGCAGAAAGTGCATCATACGGTCTACAAAATACAATTGAAGGATCGCAATATCAGTACGATGCTTTGGTAGATCGTGTAGGCTGTGGCAAGGCTAAAGATACTCTCAAATGTTTGCGAGGTGTCGACATCAAGAAGTTGGCCGAGAACAACCCAGATATACCAACACCTGGTGGCAGTGGCGGTAAGCCTGTGTTCATGTGGTCAAATACAGTCGACGGCACATTTACGCCTGACTACTCGTATAATCTCTACCGAGAGGGGAAATTCGTCAAGGTACCAGTAATATTCGGGTATGCATTCTCTTCCCTTATCATCTGAGCTGCACATCATGCTGACTCCGTTACAGTTCATGCACCAATGAAGGCACGATTTTCACCCCGAGATCGATTTCCACTTTAGGTCAAATGAACCAATTCATGAAAAACAATTTCCCCGCCTTGACTGTCCCACACCTCGAACAAATGGACAAGTTCTACCCTGCTCCTGAGAAATCACCATATCCGGGCGTAAGCCCCTTCTGGCGACCAGCTGCCGACGCATACGGCGAGATGCGCTATAATTGTCCAGGAATCTACATGTCTGGCGCATTCCCACGAGTCGGCGGTGTCAACGCTAGCTGGAATTACCACTGGGATGTCCTTCGTCCAGAGAATGCCGCTAATGGTTTGGGCGTCACACATGTCGCCGAAGGATCTGCCGTCTGGGGATATGCGACACAGCCAGAAAGCCAACTCCAATCAACCATTCAATCTTACTGGACGAGTTTCATCCGCACTGGGAATCCTAATACTTTTAAATTGTCGAGTGCGCCGGAGTGGATTGAGAACTTCGAGGGTGATGATGACAAGGGGGCTAATCAGAGGATGCATTTCGTTAATGATGTTAAGAAAGTTTCCATGGAGACTATTGATAAGGGTGAGAAAGAACGATGCAACTTTTGGAGTGGCATTGGATCGAGGATTGGACAGTGAGGTCATTACAACTTTTGCGAAATTCCTTCAGCGGAACGGCGGATCGTTATCCTCAAGCCTCGACCTACGTCGAAGACGACCGTCTTTTCGATATCTGCATACCCCATCCGTAATTTCTGGGTCGGATTCGAGCAATCATCATAATTCCGCAACACACATGGACCTCATGCCCCTCGGCTTCGTCTAATACAATATCCAGCCAAGCCACTCCACCTATATCAGACTCTACACGACCTCACTAATCGAGCAATCCGAAATCATAACCATCACCACGTCTCACCAGCAACACAACACTGTACATACCTCCGAAATATCCCTCACCTCGCTTACACACCAGGGATGAAGCAGATACCATCAACAAACACAACAAATCATCTTTCTTTCATAACTCATAAATTAACCGAGCATTTCATAGCGAGAAAAGCATAGCGAGCGGCGTTTTCTTTAGATTCTAGACCGGAAAAAGGACCAACAATGGCGTACGTACTAGATACCTTTGCATTCTAATTGAGGGGCCGGCGGCATATTTAATTGTCGGCGGGCGTGGGCGTTTCGGAAACGGGAAACGGGAAATGGGATGGAGTGTGATTGGGATGGGGAATGGATAGGGAAGGGGATGGGAAGATGGATGGGATGTAGATAGGAGTGAAATCAATGAATTAAATGGAAATGATTATTACTTGCTTGCTTGATTATTGGGAGTGTGAGAGTGCAGGTGTAAGAGTGTAAAAGTCCAAGATATGCAATACCACCCTCGTCTCTCTTCCTTACTTCCGCCTTTTCCGGATATAGATCCACACGCTCCCTATCCTCCTCCGTATCACACATCCCGCTTGCCTCACCACATAAACCGCGCTTTCTCTTCCTCTTTCCCTTCCCCTTTCCGCTTTACGCCCGGGCACTACGCTCTCGTCTCGCTTCCCCTCTCGCATCAGAATAGCAGAGATCTTCCACCTTATAACCAAAGCAAAGTCACTCAAAGCGAAATGCACTCAACCATAAACAACTTGAGTAGACGGACATGTCTCGTCTTCCTGTGTGTTTAGACTTCGGAGGGGTGGATGGTGGGATCGTGCGCACTGGTGTCTATTCATGCCGATGTTATATCGCATCTTATATATCCCAGATCAGGCGATAAGGGGGAAAGGATTCGGTGGTGCGGAGGGTTTCGGTGGTAACTTTGTGGGTGGAGTTTGGTGGTGGATTCATCATTCACGTTGATTTCGCTCTGGAATAAAGTATAGCACGGGAAATCTTAAGAGGAGTTTTAGGTAGACAGTAGATCGCTACTCGTGCACTCTATACTACGCAAGAACTGAACGTCCGAGCATTTCCAAGATGAGACGCGTCGTCTGCTTGTGGGTTGTAAACAAAAGGAGAGAGGGGAGGAGAGGGGGTGTTATATATAAGATCCTGGCTGGAGAGGAGGAGAGAGGGAGATTGGTGATAAGATGTTAGTTGTGGGGAATATGGGCATTGGGAGTTGGGAGTGAGAGTGATCAGATCATTGCATTGTTAATGCTAGTGTGGATTTTGATAGTCGTGGGAGGTGAAGATTACATTACGTTACCTTCCGCTATTTTACACGAAATATTCATTTTAGCAGCCATCAACGAGCGTAGCCAGACTTCCACGTGAATCATGATGGTAAGCTAATACAATATCGCAAATTCCAACTACAACATCTTCCTGCTATGTGCTAATCACCAAGTCCCCTAGATCCTACTTACCCCCGGCTCTCTCCTTACAACTCTAGCATTTAGCGAGATCAGATATAACCACTGCTTAAACATAATATCTCTATCTAAACTACTTCTGGGTGCAGGGGTTTCGGTAGTAACTAATATCCCGACAATCATTTCGATCCTCTAGCTTTGCTCCTTAACATTCCTCCTAAGAATGACGACAAATATCTACGTAACAATGCATGTACAACGCGGCCATTACACGACAAACTTAATAGCTCAAGAACTCCGCTCCTCGCTCACTCTCAGAACGCGCCGCGGCAGTTTTCCTGTACTATATCTTCCATCTTCGAAACTATTGGTGGTTATAAACCACTGCATCTCATTCACTGAGAACTCATCACAACTAATTCCCAGATCTTGAAGTGACGTGGTGTGCACATTGCAAAACTGCTAGAATGACTGATGCCAACTTCGCGAAAACAGTATCATGATACAGAATGAGCCGCCGGCGAGGTTTAAATGCTTCGACCGCCCCGGTTTTTCAGGACACCACAGATCGTAGAAGGAGCTATCTTTCAAAATACGTGGACTGACCTGTTGCCCGATTCCTTATCTTCTCGCACATCATTGAAGAAATTTATGCGTGTCTTAGTAGTTTAAGTATAAACCATGCTGCGAATTTGCTAATAAGTCTCAGTTGGAAAACATACGCGAGAAGGGGAAGAATCGGCAGCGGTTAAACAATCGGTAGCAATTACCTATACTACGTGAAGAAYATGAAGGKGGTGAAAAATTTCATGCACAGGACGATATGCTAGGATCGAAACAGTATTCTCAGTACCGCAACGATTTAGTCACAGTCTTCTGGCATGCGCAAGCTATGAGTTGAGGAGTTGCATGAAGAGAGATATTTAAACACCGCGAATGTAAAATGTTTGGAATGAATTTGTAGTTTAAAAGTGAATACTGTAGTAGAACATGTATTTACGGGTATCGAGCGAAGGCTTGCGGTGGACGCACCTTGAAAACTTGTATATTGGGCTATCTTATTCGACATAGCAYAGTCTGTTTACTCTATAGATTTGACACAATGTACTRTAATGTGCGATGGAAGACGAGACGTAGATCTCTAACCTGCATGGCGCTTGCTTTATCTGTCCAACACCACTTGACGGCGGAGCATATCTGTGCTCGACATATACAAACTTCTTCATCGATCGGATGCTTTAACACTGACTACGCACGAGAACAGAACTTTCACGGCAACATCTTGCAAAATAGAAATATAGTCCGCGCTTTCGACAAGGGAGATACTAAATCAACGGAAGCTCGGGCTGTGATAACAATCAAACCTCTTTATCAGGACCGCGGGAATGGAGCGTGAGAAAGATGAAAGAGTGGTGGTGCGAAATAAACTCGGTTGATGTATCACGTTTTGAATCTTGATTTGGGGAATATAGATGAGTGCTCACCACAGCTCCTGATGTTCATAGACGACTTGGTGTGATTATGATTGTGGTTTGTTTTTTGTGGYCAACTTCTCTCTAAATGACAGAGCTGCGAGAAGGTGTTCGCCAACTGCTGTTGGGTAGCACAATCGGCCCGAGTGTCGAGACTGCAACATCTCAGGCAGATTTGGTGAAGTGTATGGTAGTCTTCTCGATGAGCGGACGAATCGATTGGTGTGTCTCTTCCGGCTCGAATGAACCCATCGTCTATCTCAATTTGTCCATCATTCGCAATCACGTCTGCGGTGCGATCGGGGTCCGTAGGAAGATTCGAGCGTCGGGCGCGGCGGGCACATCATCGATAAACAGTGTCTTATGCTGTGTGAAATGATGGATGGATTTGAGAATGGCGGAAGCTCGCGATAAAATCTGCTCCTGATGCAAGGAAAGGAGTGAGCTAAATCTGTGGTGTGAAGCTGCTGCGGTCCAGTGATGATGTATGGGTGCGTCATTCTCTGCATCATACTCTCAGCAGAGACCACTGACTATATAACGAAAGGCGGTTCGTGTGCAATAAACAATAAGATAAGTGATAAGTTTGATGCTGAGAGACTACGGATGAATACTCTTACGCGCTCGCGCTTACAAGGCATATTGCCGAGCGGTGAAGCGAGTGTCGCGTCTAGACTTAACGCCGAACATCAAAATTAATTCAGTCAGTTTCCCCCGACTCGTCTGGATGCATGATCTTTGTATCATTTCAAACCTGCGCAATTGTCTCACACTTCGCGGAGGAGGCCAAAGAGCATGTATTGCTCTCTGCTCTCGATTCATCTGTTTCCAAGGAAACTCCCAGTTCCTTAAAATTCAACGCCCCACAATCACCATGTACTTCTCGCATCAATTGCAAGAAACTAGTCCTCCCCCATTGAGACATCTGGGTACACAATTCTACATACAGTCTTCGAGCTTCTGGCAGCCGTGTACCCAAAGAACCTCATTCTCGAGAGGTACGATGATCTTCTGTTCTACCATGTCGCGCAGTTCCTTTCGATTTAGGTCTGTCAAAGCACCATCTGGTCCTTTGATGCATTGCATCAATGCATTCTGGAGGTTTGAGCCGGCGTCCATGCTATCAATCAACATTAGCAAGAAACTTGTTCTTTTCACATGGCTGAGCTCGGGCGGCTTGCGGGTGTCAGTATTTACTTGTCATCCAGCAACTATGTGGTACTTACCTCGTTTGCAACTATCGGATATGGCGATTTGCACTCAAGTTCCTCAATCGACTTTTTGTAGTGCAGCTTGATGATGATAGTACCCAAACCAAATAGATATGGCACGTTCATATTGATGGCTGCCAGCTTTCTTTCTACTCACTGCAATAAGCACTTCTCAGGCCACTAAAACCAAATCCGACATACAGGAGGCGGTGGCCAGACTCAAGATATGGGTCGGCAACCATGGTGTACATAGAACTCCAAATGATCGATTATCTCTCGATTACCGGCTGAAGGAAGTACCCGAACTGCATCGGGAAGTAAGGGATCACTTTTGCGAGCTCATTCAGACACTCAAAGATGGTAAGTGAGGTTGGCAAAGGTCTGTTCTAGGTTCCACCATTTAATTAATCTTGGCTCTAGTCAGCATTTCCAATGTCAACGAAGATATTCCGTGCTCCGATGGCCAATCCTCTTCTGGAAGTTCTGATGATTCCTTCACGAGCAGTGAAATAGCGCTGCTGGACGCAAATACAGCCGAGGCGGCCAATATATCCAAAGTTGACATTTTAATACGAAATTTAAACGATATAATCAGCAGCTTGTATAAGTTCTCTATCACTATTCAGAACCCTGCGCGACGCGATCGTACGGCTCGAGCGGCAAAGATGGACGTCTCCTACTGGCGGGAGACAGACCTCAGGCATGTTCAAGACAAGTTCTCCAAGTGCACCAACTCGCGACTACTGCAACGTCTGGCTGATGCAAACACAAAGCGTCGGCAGTTGTTCAAATATCACAAGCGCCACATAGAAAAGGTCCGATATTTTCAGGCTCCTGCAATAGCTGAAGAGGTAGGTGAAATTCACAGAGCCTGTAGAGCAGGAGGTAAGGCCAAGATTCCTCTCTCCAATTGCCCCAACTGTCCGGACGGCCAAAACAAAATTGACTACCACCACTGTTTCGATGATCAAGACTCCTATTAAGAACATGGCACTATCAATTTCTGGAAAGAGCATGCGCACCCATATTACGAACAACGATCCTGCATCTCAAGACGGGCAATTGACTATTCCATCTGCACCGAGATCCTGCCAAGGCTTCGCTTTCCCGTTCGATTGCCCYTACTGCTATCAGACAATAGACCCACGCAACACCAAAGAATGGGAGTAAGGTTCAAAATCTTGATCAAATGATTCTGAAGATTACTTACTAGAGGCAGAACTCATGTTATGGACGACTTGCGGCCTTATATCTGTACATTTGGCGACTGTGCCTCGGCAGCCATCTTATATGATCGCTTTACAGAGTGGAAGGACCACGAATTAGACTTCCATCGACGCGAATGGTTTTGCAATACGTGCGATGCCGTAATTGAGACTAGAGACCTGTTTCTGCAACATTTGCACTCCGTCCATATGGATTTATTCGGAGTCAAGGATCATCACGAACAGCTTGCGGCTTTATGCGAGCGTAGATCGACCAAGATAGAAGACTGTCCTTTATGCGACGGGTACTCTGGGCATGTCCTCGAGCTTCAGCGACATTTGGCACATCATCTGCAGCAATTGGCTGTTTACGCACTTCCCAGGACTCGAGACGCTGATGAAGACGAGCAAAGCGACAATTCTGCAGGGGCGTCTGCTGTAACAATTGCCAAGCACCGAAACACTGACGAGAGTGATAGTACGAAGCAAGAGCTATTAAACTTGTCGGAATCATCCTTACAGATTCTCATTGACGATGCTAACAGTAATTGGACTCCACCACAATCACCGTCAAACCCCCCGGAACTGGATCATAACGAGATGTGGGAGTTTATGCTTGCGTCCAACAACGACAACCGTACGAGGGTTTCTCATAAAGATTTAGCCGATAGTACATCGGGGAGCTCCGATGGACAAGTAATGGAAGGCCATCCCACATCGCACGCTTCGAACATAAAGTTCATAGTGGAAGCATTTTCGCTTCTTTCCAAGACCATAGATAGGTACAGTGAGGCACTCGCGAACTCTGAGTATTCGAAAAATACAGTGRCCGACTTCCAAGTGGCCAACGATAATGTATCAGCCAGTGTGGATGAATTTGCGATCGCGATCCGGTGGCTGCATCTTCCGGGCCTCGTACAGCAAGGGGATATACTAAAACCGTCAAGTGAGTCTGCTGTAGCGTGGGCTGAGGAACATTCCAAAGACATTGAATTGTTTTTGATCTCTAAAGGGGTAGACTTCACTACCTACTGCTCAACATTAGCAGAATTGAGAGAAGTCATGCAGTCTCTGTTGGATTCCATGATGATGTCCACTGGACTCCATAGCATAGCTGAAATCAAGTCCACACATGACCATCTTTATTCGCAAGAGCGCCTTTCGCTTGAGGAGGTATGTAAGCCAAGTCGACACAAGACGAACTATTCCACAGCTAACCCACGAGGCTCTTGGACCTTCAGACTAAGACTTAGTTCACATTGGATCTCACGCGTTCAGTTATTTGAACGCTGGAGCAAACTTACTCAAACATTAACTGAAACACTCACAAAAACTACATATCTACCAGAGCGGTCGAGTGAGAAAACACCACTTGAGTTACAGGAAGCGGCCCTTGACACAGCAGAGTTTCGCCAACTACTTCAGAAGGTCGTCATCTGCCAGTGCTCTCATAGTATATACCTAGCGTTGGATAAGCCATCACGTCATCAAGAAGTCTTCATGTTTAGTCCAAAGTCCGCCAGAAAACATTTATTTATTCTCGCGTCTAAGACTTCGGCTACTTTATACCCAGATTCTGGCAGTTCCCCAATTATCACTGACCTGTGCCAAACACTCCCACCAAGCAAATTCCTATGGGAAGATGTCACTGAGAATTCCAAGAGTCGAATCATAGGGTCGATAGGAGATGGTGAACTCAAATACGAACTTTGTCATTTGAACAGTATTTTCAGGATCCAAGGGGTGACATAACCCTCCAATGGGGTCCTCCATCGAAAATCACTCTGCGAGACCGCATGAAAATCTGCCGACTCGTTACAGAATTATTTGTATACCTCTATGACATGCCTTCGATAGAGGATTGGATGTTCCGCAGAGTCAGACTGGTTCTGAGTGTGGAATCTTCTACTTCTACCATGCCGGCTTTATTCTTCGAGCTATATTTGCGAAAGAAAAAAAGCGATAAGGATAACTCGATGCGAGTTCAAGATATCGGAATCTTTCTCCTTGAACAGCATTACGCGACGTCGATAGACTTAGCTACAGGTTTGCACCAGCTTTCCTGGGCCGACATTGATCGACAAGCCCAAAGGAAACATGCCGCAGCTAGACAATGGGCCTATGACCCGCAACTCTGGGCGGAACCATTGATTCGTGACGCTTGGAGATGGTGTTTTGATTACAGCCAAGATGCGGCACGTAAAGATAGAACTCATGAGGATTTTGTCGCTGCCGTACACGAAAATGTCCTCACTCCGTTGCATACAATGATCGAAATCTCGAAGTATAAGTGGGACAGTTTTGGATTTTGATGTAATATGATAGAGCAGTCATTTTGCTCTTCTAAGTGTACAGACACTCTATAATCTTATGGCAAGTCACTCCTGTGGCTAGCTATCAGTAGATCAAAGACTTCATAGCCAAATAATCTAGCTTGTACATGATGAATAAATTTCGAAGAGTTTCTAACAATTGATGGCGCATTGCACTACAAAGTGGTTATCATTATGAGCAAAACAACATTGACCTCAGGCAATATCGCATAACTGTATAGCAACATCTCAAAAAGTTTAGGTACATAGACCATACTGTCTCAAAGAATTTGGCTCATTTCCGCGATTGTGAGCTATACTATCTACTTCGAGTTTCTCAATATATGGGAAATCTTCAACTTGTATCGGATTGTACTGATAAAATCGTTACTCTTGCATGACTTAAAGTTATTCGACATTGACATTCGGGTTCATTAGCCCCCACAGAGAGATTGTCACTCGGTAGGGGAACATTTCGAGAAGGCCATATCACGTAGCCACTTGAAATTGTAGATCCAAATTCAGAAAAAGGATCAGAAGCCTCCCAAAAATGATGAGATGTAAATCATTGCGTGTATATCATGATATACAACGGTTTATGTAACTTAGCAGTACTCCGTGTAGTAACCAGGGTGAACTTTAAAAGCAAACTACCCGAAGGATCGTGCACTTAGCAAATTCATACCAAACATTACTTGGGCTCTAAAAATCGCCATTCGGTTGCCCTGCTTTATTTGTGGTTTCGATGGAGAGAGCTCACGTGCTTTGATGCTCGCTTTCAAATTCGCGAGCAGTTTCACCAATTGAGGGCGCACAGTGTAACTTTAATGTCGCATTGTCAAATCAACTCCTCTCTCTGCCTTAACGACTTGATATCAAAGACTGGCAAAACGATTCTGACTAGCTGCAATGGCGAACAAGCAGATTAAGAATGTCTTGGTGACGGGAGGTGGCGGATTTCTAGGATCTCATATCGTTCGTCAATTGGTAGAGGAGTTCAGTGAAGCTACACGTCCGGTAGTGACCTGTGTAAGCCGCAACCCCGAGCGAGGTATCCAACATCCATTCGCATTCTACAAGCAAGGAGACATCGTCAACGAGACTGAGATGAAATCCATCTTCGACGACGTCAAACCACAAATCGTCATCCACACCGTCTCACCCTCCGCAGACGACTGGCCAGACGTTATTCAGCAAACCAACATCAACGGCACCAAAAATCTCCTTCACTGCGCATCTGCCTGTCCAGAAACTCGCGCCTTCATATACACCTCGAGCAATTCAGCAATTGTCGCTACCAGAACCAAGTTGACAGAAGCTGATTCCCAATTCATCCCCTTCACCACCTTTTCCTACGCTCGTACGAAAGCCGAAGGTGAACAACTCGTCTTGTCAGCCAACAGTCCTAGTTTACGAACCGCGACTATTCGCCTTCCAGCAATCTACGGCGAACACGATCATAATTTCCTCCGCCAGCTAGTCCAAGCCATCCAGAAAAAGGAACACCACATCCAACTCGGCGATAGTTGCAAGCTATCCGAGTTCGTGCTCGTCGAGAAAGCAGCAGAAGCGCATATCCTGGCTGCGAAAGCACTGCTCCGTACCTCGGGACCAAAGGTCGATGGTGAAGCATTCTTCATCTCAGACGAGAAACCACAGCCGTTCTTTGATTTTGCTCGCAAGGCGTATGCTGCYGTGGGATATCCCGTTGCGGCTGGGGAGGTGAGAGAGGTACCTTTAGGCGTGGTTCAGATGATGGCATCTTTGCAGGAATGGATGTATTATGTTTTCACGTTTAATACTAGAMGGCCTGTTTTGAGGAGACATAACATTGATCAACTTGGAGAGGGATCCTATTGGTGTCTTGACAAAGCCAAGGAGAGGCTGGGATATGAGCCTGTTGTTGAYCAAGATGCTGCRCTTAAAAGAGGAATGGATTGGGCTATGGGGGAGTTCTGGCCTGAAGGCGTGAAGGAAACGTGAGATGAGGAGGTAGGTCTGCTCAAGTGTGTTCATCGAAATGGTCTGGGGCCCAGATTATGAGAATAACTTACGCTCATGGAAGTTGTCTATGCTATTTGCGATTCGTGCGCCATGGTGCAGAATCTTTGAAAAGTCGTAATCTCCCCATATTTGCAATCGCACTTGAAAMACATATGCTATGTCTTTGRAGAGAGRGAAACAAACCCGCCTGTTGTTCTRAGTGGAAATCATGGCTCTAGGAAACTTTATAGCACTATATTACTGGTTTATTGATACTTCAGTATGGCAATTCTTTCTTTGTATCATGGCAGGCAGACATTCTGAATTATCCTGGTCATACATAATAAAGTTTTGAAAGTTCGTCTACTTGTYGTTTTCAACYAAACTTTCAKTCGTTCTCCYTCTCGTTGTAGCTCGAAGTCGTCGAGTTACCTAACACCCTCTRGTRTGATCYTAGCGAGAAAAACAATTCAATCTAACGCATTATTCGTGAACTACAACCGGGTCTTGGCGAAGTAGAACTTTCCTAGCCTGGCACTTGGGCAGACTAAAATTTGGTTCTTTAGGCGGTTCGAGCACCAGCTCTTGACCGAGTCGCGTATTTCCCCCATTCGCGCTTTCTCGTCACGGTGCMGAAGAATGASGAGGCRCGTCTTTTCACTTCTCTGCTTGCTGCTATATCACTGAAATGATTCAAGTTTCTCAGMTRGAGYTTRTTTACACATTCCTCCACCGACCATTACTAACGCGCGCCCAATTCTGCCACACTTCCAACATCCTCTCTCCCAACCTTTTGCTTTTTCTCGCTCTCTGGCGGTCTGCATTTTGGTTTGGATTTGATAGAGACGTTTCATTATCTACGACCGCCAGAGACATTCCGTATAATAATGTTCTATAAATCGAGATGTTGAAGCTGCCTAGCTAAATTATACCCAGGTGAATCAGGGCATCACGCAAGCTCGATGAAAGACAATATGCCGGATATATCTAGCTTCGGTATACTCTATACCTGATGGGTTCAAAATGAAAACTCCTCTTGATCCGCGAAGATAGATCCATGAATGACAGTTCCAACAACACAATTCACGAATTATTCCAAAGGCACAACAAAGCAARCCCAAAAAACATCAATTATCAAATATCAACAATCCCCTAAACAAACTCCTTAACATCAACGACCCCAGTCTCCAAATCCTCATCCCCAATCTCACTCCTCGGCTGCCGAATCTTAGCCTCAGCAGGCTTCACAACCTGCAACTCAATCCCCTCACCACCCAGCTCACTCCCACGGCTCCCTTCCTCCTCTCCCGTTCTCCCCCTTTTCAGAACCTTATCCAGCATTCTATTCCACCAAGATCCCGGCTCCCGAAGGTGCGTATTCTGCCACCACACGCACAGCACCAAAACTATGCCCAGAACACCGGCGATGAGAGAAATGATCCAGGTCTTGTCGTCTTTGTCCGTAATGACGCCGACGTCAGGGTCGAGGCTGTGGGTGGGGTTGCCTGGGGAGGCCTTGAGGAGGTTAGCATACCGGACGATGGGGGGAGGGCAGGGAGACTTACGCCAGCTGCTGTTGGGAGCTGGAGGGATGCGGTGGTGGAAGACATTTTTGTTGTAGAGGCTGTGGACTGTGATGTTAGTGTTATTGTTTTGGATTGCTTGGGAATGGAAAATGGAAACGGAGATGGGAGGGGGAGATGYACAACTTTTTTTGATATGAAAAAGATATCGAGGTCTGGGTATAGGGAGAGGTGATTAAGCTTTGAATGTGATTTTTGTGTGTGGGATGGATGAGATGCAGAAGACGAAACCAGACGGGGAAAGGGTGGTTTTTATACCCTTTTCACCGATTTCAACAAGAGAAAGTGGGGCCCGTACGTATGACGATGTACTCTCATCAGCTGGTCAGTATAGTCAACAGTACCATACAATATCGACATAAAAACGTCCTAAACCTCATTTCGGTCCGAAGCCTGACGTCGTGTGCCAATAAAGAGTTGTCGATACTTTGAATTTATGGGTATGAAACGGCTAGATGTGAAGACCACTAGTAAAAAAGTGGGAAGAAACGTTCTAGTGACATTTAGACGAGTGCCGGCTTGGATACTAGACGAAGTCCTCCGCATGCACATGAGTTGTGCTCATGCCAAGGAGGAACCTTTTGTCTAYTTCGCGCACCGGTCGTATATAGATTTGGCGCTTGMAAGATTGCGTGATCCTYGGGAGATGAAGAGGAYTTGACGTCTGGGATTTGGAATATCTTCAACATGAAGATGCGTAATACCGAATCGTGAAGTCCTGATGTGGTGATTAATATGCGATAATGAGACGACGGGTGCAGCAAAGTGTGTAAGAACGGTTTGATTCCGATGTCGTAGAAAATGTACGCAGCACGGCCACGGCTTCTCGCGTTTGACGATATCCTGATCTCGCGGTCGCCTCGTCCTCCGTACCAACACTCCAGAATCCGTTCTCTTCCATATGCCCAAGAATCCTCCCTAATACCCCCCACCATCCTCCCAGAGCTCTTTTTTATAGCCCTCCGTCAATCTCTCATCCCCACCAAACAACTCCTGCCACTTCACGAACCCCCCCTCCAAAACCAGCACCCTCTGCTTCACCTCGCCGTCGCCTCCGATCCCGTCTCCCTCGCCCAGTCCCTCGCCTTCCCTACCAACATCCTCCCACCCATCATCTCCCTCCTGCCCATCTTGCCTCAGAGTAACATTCCTCTCCCTCCTCCCAATCTCCTCCCCACGATCCCGCTTCATCATCCCCCCKACACTCTTCACCTCCGCCTCCGTACTCCCCGACCCCACGAGCCGCTTGCGGTGTCGTATATACTGCAGTGCCGCCTTGGGGCCGCGCACTTGCGAGAGTGCGCAGTGGAAGACGACGGTTTGGCGGGTTCGTAGTTTGTTCACGAGCGCGGGAAGGGCGAGGTCGTGTTTATGGGAGGGGACGTGGAGGGATGTGCGGATATGGCCGCCGATGTGATCTGGACATCAAATATCTGTCAGCTGCGAGTTGGGAGTTGGGAGTGCGAAGGGGTGCGGAGGGATTGGCAWACCATCATCTCTCACATCCACAACCACAATCCCATCTTCCAAATCGAGATTCCTCTGCTCYAGCAGTATATCTCGCAACTCCGTATTCGATATCCGTGGCAGGCTGCTGACAGTCACCAGCGATGAAGACGACATGGCGGACGAGCTTGCAAAATGTTGTCGTCGCGAGCTTAGCCTTCTGATGAATGAGAGGCCTAGCTTTGCAGAACGTATTTTCTGTCGGACGAACGCCCGCAAACAGAGGCTGGTCGTACTTTGGAAGGAAAGAAGTGCTATCGTGAACTGTTGTATCGTGATATCGTGATAGTATCCCCAATCAAAAGTATTGCGATTGTCGCGATGCGATGAGGTGATGTTGATTATGAGGCGCCTCAGCTGTGGTTTGGCGGGGTTAGACGGGCTGGCCAATGCTCAAGCTCTAAGATCGCCGTACCGTGCGCTGAGCTTGGCGTACCGGGGTCGACATAACGGGATATTTACTTAAGTAAGTAAGGATCAAATAGAATTTTCAGAGAACAGAGATCCTAAGAGATTCTCTCAAAGGTAAGTGTGTCTAGGTAAGTGAGCTAGCTAAACTCGAAGATTAATAGATTATAAAGTCCTAGAGCACAGCTGGCTACCCGGTATAGCTAGGGTACTTATTTACACTCTCTTCTAGTAGACATGAAAAGTAACACGCTTAGGACGTTATAAAAGAAGAGAATAGATCTACTACACGTTTACTTAAATAAAAGAAAAAGAGGGAAAGGACAACAACTATACACAGGGAAAGCCGAGCAGACGAGCAGAAACAGTAAAGAATATATAACTACACTGCGTCTTAGAACAATTGCTCTGCGAGGGCCGGCGATTATCAACCATGCTACATAGTATATCTCGGCGTTCCTTTTAGTAGGCGTACTCATCGCAGAGCCTCGCCTCTACGTAGCGTAGCTCGACTATTATAGGCAAAATCAACGTACCGGAAATTTCAACACCAGAAATCTAGTAGGTGAGTAGATCGGAAAACATCAGGTCTAGGATGTAGCGGAGCTGAGATGAGTATTAGTAAGAGCTTTCAAACTCGGGTCGACTAGCAAAGATAGAGAGCGTGATCTTCGATTCAGTATGTCGCGGGACGATGGAAGACTGTCGTCGAAAAATCAATCGCGTAATTTCTAAGGAAGCGGTGGATTTCTACTGGCGAGGGGAAGGTTTTATGTGGTAAAGACGATAGCGGTTGAGATGGGATAGGGGAGAATTAAGAGAGCTGCCTAAGGCGAGAGACGATGGGTGGAAGAATAAGACTAGAGAGCAGAACGCCGCGGAAGCCCCTCGCTTAACCCCCTTAAATCCAGAAGTGACACTTTCGCAAACACAACCACACGATCTATCTACCCCGTTCACGTCTAATCCCAACACCATTTATCCTTTCAAATCCACGATAAATACCACTCGAGGTTATCCAACTAGTAACATAAAATCCTAGTATAATACTCGATCTACAACATATACAAACCAACACCAGAGCACTTTTCATCCGTGCTGGCAAACGAAAAGAAGTAGAGTTCAATTCCACCTGAGAAGCAATTTACAGAAGGCCCGTGTAGCAAGCGGCACACAAGGTCCCCCGTCATACTATCAAATTACTCAGCTTTATAACCTCTTAACCCCCGTAACATCCTCGTACATTCCGCTTACAGCTGTATATAATCAGGTCTAAATACAACAGTAGCTTATAAAACGTAAGACTTTTCGTACCCTTAAAGTCTTAAATACTAGTAAGCACTCTTTATATCTACTGGGAGAGAGGACGGTATTCTTAGTAGAGGTATCTAGGATCTAGGACTTGAGAATTTGTTAGTCCCTGAGTTCTGTTTTATTATCTCACTTATCTCTAATATATATACCTAAATATTAACTCTTTAATATTATATCCCATCGCATTCCTCCCATCTCCTATTCTTCCTCCCTCCCTCTATCTACTAATCTTATACTACTCTATAAATCTCTTACGATTAGCTTTCTTTTCTCTTATACTTACAAAAACCTGTCCGGCGGGATTTCGTACGCTTAAATAAGATACATCTAATTCGCGGCCGTTTAGGTATCTACGCCATAGTATAAACACTACATCAGATAAGTTAATCCTTAGTATCACACGTAGCCCCGATTTAGCGAACACAATACTAGGCGATCGTGTACAGCTTCAAACTAAACAGTACTAGACCTATCGCCTCCTTCCATCTCCGACCAATTTCTTAAATCAGCCTTTTGGGTTACTTACTAGTAAATACATACGGCCTCGCTACGCGTGCTCCTTAGGACATACAGCAAGCACCAAAATATAACCCATAAACCATCCTCCCAACATACCCTCATCCAAAAATCTTCTTCCTATATATCCCTTTCCAACCCCCCCCCCCCCCCCCCCCCCC
>QYAH01000763.1:0-13130 GCA_003988945.1 Chaetoscypha palmicola
TTTAGACTATTCTAGGGTATACTAGTAGTAGTTTTATATATAGTTCTTTAAAAGAGAGAGAATAAAAGATTAGAGCCTAGAGAAATTAAGAGAGAATAATCCCTATATCTATTTATAGTATATTAATCAATTAATTATTGATTAATTTGATTAATTAAATCGATTAATCAAATCTAATCAAGGTAAGTTATTAATCAAATCTAATCTAATCTAATCATGATTAATTTAATTAACGTGATTAATCTGATTAATATGTGAACACACTGCCTTTTGCAAGGCCAAGCGATGAGAAGGTGATGGAGAGATAGAGCACTGTGGTCCTATGGTCCAAAATGCCATGTTCCACAGCACCACATTCATCATCTCATCTCGAATGTTTCTCGGAACGAGACCTGCCCCTGCTTATCAGTAAACCACAAATATCTTTCCAAAAAGCAGTTTCTGCGGGGCTATATGTGTGAGAGACTTTGACAATTCGCAAAGTCATGAGCTGCTGAGATCAACTAGTGAAAGTGCTGACAGCCACCGAGTCGACCAGGTATATCGCCGATCTGGCTGTAGTATTGACATGGACTAGCTGTCTAACAAACTCTCGACCTGTCAGGAGGTCCCTGGTCTTGAGTTCGATCCACAGATCGAGACGTAACTTACTTCGTCCTCGGTCTATCGATGAAAACTGACACAGAACTCAACATGTACGGTGCCCAAATATTGGGCAATTCATCACGCGGGGTGAATTTCCACACACAATAGTACGTGTATCTTCCATTGCAGGAAACCATTGAGATAACGAGTACGGAAGCTCAACTTCAGCAGAAACGATGCTACTTAGCAGAGCATAATTCTAGAACTGCTAGTAGGCGATCAAAACATGCGGAACAACAACACAGAGAAGCAGACCAGTCAGACTCTAATTGGAAGGACAGTTACCAGGATAGTATCCACTCAATAATATCGGACGCCAGGTCAGATCAGTATCGAAGCTCGCCACCACAAATCCGAGACCGCTAAAGCCGGTAAGATGACATACCAAAAGGCAACAATACCAAGCGTCCTGAGCATCCCACCATCATATGTGCAACGACAGCAACGTTCCACACAGCATCTTTCTCATCCGGATAATTTAGCCCCTAACAGTTTGTGAGCCCTCGAAAGCATGTCAGAGGTTCAGATACCAAGCTAGAGCCATCATGAAGCCGCAGAAGCAAACTCAACGCTATCTTGCCTTTTCCCACACAGGAACGCGGAACAAAGAAAAGCGCATATGAAGGCCATGGCGGCCAGTCGCACAAAACCACCCGTACTTGTACAACTGTGAAAGCTCAAACCTAGCAGTGCCTTGGCGAAGCCAGAGCGATTCTAGCCTTCCCTTCCCTAGGCCTAGTTCAGCTCTGCTCCCTGAGTTCGCTTAGGAAGCTTGGGTACCCACCCGCCTCCGCGTCTAGAAAGGCATCGGTGTTTTAGATAGAGGAGAGGGCGTGCGCAGAATGGTAGCGAGATCTATACTACTTAGGAAACAAAGGAGAGGTAATACTTTTAAATTGCGGCGTGGAGGTTGCAACTTGGAGGAATTCGGTGCGCGGACGAAGCGAAGAGAACATCAAGGGAATCTCTAGACCTTTAATACTGTTGCATTCGAAAACAAATCGGCATTCGCTGGTGTCTACTGTCCACAACTTTGAAGTCGCTATTTTATGCGGTGCGGGGTCTTTCGTCAGTCTGGAAGTTGCTTAAAGTTAAACATAAAATGGCTAGGTATAGCAAGCTATCGGTAGAGCTTAAACATGAGATTCGTCCAATGTGCTTAGCTCGGCAAAGGCTAGAGTAGCGCATTATATCAAAAAAAGTCAAGCGAGAGGCCGTTGACAACGGCAGATGCCCATTCATAAAATCCTTGATATACTGCGCCAGTATGATGCCCTTTCCTCTGATTATTCCGACAATGCCGAGCTCTTGAATGAATGAACAAAAGCGTCGATGAACAAAAAAAAGACGCCGGAAAACTATCCATGCATTTCTCCATCCTGTAATCTCAAGCAGGGATGTATAATAGCTCCATTCGATCATACAGATCTTGGCTCGCGAAGACTTTCTCAGAAGATGGAAGTACAACACGTCAAAGTATTTCGATCCAGACTTCCATGCGTCCATGGATGAATAACGATTGAAAGTAGAAATCATGAAGCGGCGTCAGGATATAGATGTGCCTTGTCAGCCAATAGTTGGCCCGTAATTCGTCCGACGAGCACAGTATGCTAAAACTGCCAATATGATATTGGTTCGGTGGATTCCACGACTTCGGCTTCGCTTGGAGGACTTGCCCCATGAAGGCGAAGAATAATCAACAATCAAKAAAGATTAACGGACGCGTACGCCAAACTTCAGAAGTGGAAATCAAGACACGCCTGAAGGMGAGAYTGACAGTCTGCTATCTTTCCACCATCTCAAACCAAACGCGAGGCTTTGAGATACGTCCAAGAAGTGACCGCTGAGGGATAGGGAGTATCAAAAGTCGATCAGAACGTGTGATGTGACCCGCTGATAGCATGGCACTTATGCTGACTGTGGAAAGTGAAGATCTTTTGGTAAGTATGAATGATTATTGTCTGTAAATGATCGGTAAATAGTTCCCTCTCCTATTCTGACCTGAGATGTGATTGCTCGCTAATGCTTGTCAACAGATCCGCGTGCCATATTCCTGGAATGAAGCAAAATAGTTCGTCTTATGCAWAACACGCAGATTCGATCGGCGGCTTTTCTTATTGCACTATTCGTACTGTAGATCCGACGATAATGACAAGCGGCACTACTGCTGGGAGATTTTCTTTAGCCTCCCGCTCTGAACCATTGATCGAATCAACTCTGTGGCAACCTCAATACCCTTAGATACTGAGGCTTCATCGGCTTCGACAGGTACATGCAGGAATACGACTCGTCGATTTTCTTCCTTCTTCGTCAAGTATGCCAAGCTGGAAAAGTAGATGAAGTCGCAAAGATATCTACCTGCATCCTCGGACACTCTGACATCGATTTCCTATCAGAAGTGTAAGCAATCGAGGACTGTAAGTCGATTTGTTTGGCACGTGTCTTACCGGTAGCGCAGTTCTCCACCTTCTCCAAACATCGTCGACAGCGATATCAGACAACAGCTCTTCTGGCATACCACTCCAGATCCAGTCTTTGCCCTCTTGCCGTCTTCTCTCACCATCATTCAGTAATTCATTATCGACATCTCGGCCGTAATAACCATCTCGATGTCCTCGTCTCTCAACGCTGTAGAATTTCCGACCGGAGGCCATTCCAATATGTATCGCATAATCTATTTTCCGACCTTCCCATAGTTTCGGAACAAGATTCCTCACAACATCGTATGATACTTTGACTGGTTCTGGGTGGACAAGCATTCGAACAGGTGGTAATCCAGAGATTGAGGAGATCTCGGAAGTGGTGCTTTTCGGAGGAGGTAGGAAGGGCGGAAGGGATTTGGCAATTTCCCATGCAGGATTTACTGGATACTGCTCTCGAAAAGGCTGAATAGAGAGCGGATATTAGCATTCGATTATCTCATGCAGTAATCTTTCTTGGCTGTGAAAGTCGCATCAGTAATGCTTTCCTCAGAACCGCTGTCGCGAAGGTACAGCGGTAGAGTTAGCTGTTCCCAAACCAAGATAGAAGCAAAATGTACGTACTGCAAAGCCAGTAACAAGGACAGTGATCTCGTCATCCCGAAGAGGAGGGTCTTCTCCGTGGGAACCCATGGATTTCAGCGCTCCAAGTTTCGACTGTCTGGGATTCCTGACGTATGGCGCGAAGGAACGTTGTGACGCGAGTTTCTAGGAGTAAATGTGCGAGGGTAATATAATAAGCTGGAGCTGAAAATGAAGTGTTTGCTAAGATGCGGTGAGGAAGAACTCGTGGTCGCGAGTCGTGATGTTGTCGATTTTACGGGCAGTAGAGACGGACATGGTGTTGGCGCTGTTGTACGAAGTAGTTGGACTGGTGGACTGGAGAGAGCCCAGAAAGTGGAATGGTGGGGTGTTCCCGAGCTGGAGGTCCTGGGGCTGCTAACTCGTGACCCGTTCCAGCCGACCTTATGTAAGCGCGTTGCCCCACTGCTGGAACAGCCGAGAGATCTTCCACCTCAGCTCATGTCTTCGACACACC
Source organism: Chaetoscypha palmicola (assembly GCA_003988945.1). NCBI lineage: Eukaryota > Fungi > Ascomycota > Leotiomycetes > Helotiales > Helotiaceae > Chaetoscypha > Chaetoscypha palmicola. The sequence goes on from QYAH01000763.1 coordinate 4,165, forward strand.
CTCGACACCTCACATAAACACGACACAAACACATCAGCGAGAGTACTTCGTACTGAAGTAAGTACTCACCGCTTCTTGGTGCTGATATCTTACTTTGAGTCGTGTTATCATACAAGCAGACTTGGATGATGCGATTGTTTTCTTTCACCCTCCTATACGCATGCGATTAGCTATAGTCAAGTGGCAGCTCGCTTCCTTTCTTCATGTTCATGCTACTGTCTATAACGACACTGTCAGTGCGGTCAATGTTTTGAGCAGCGATCTCACAGATCTATTGATCTGAATCACGTATCGATCAATGTTATACAAATCTCGTCATCTTCGTACGGCTTGATCTCATGATTCTTCAGGCGTCCCGATTTTGAAGAATCTAGTTTTTACAGAAGCCTAGTGGATATCTTCTTCAATACGAGCACCATGCAATATGCGCAGTAAGCARATCATCCTAGCTTCTAGGGCTRTSAAGACTCTGGCTATGATGACCTGCGTATATTCTCTCCACAATTACCCTGTGAAAATCTTCCGAGCTGTCGCTGATGATGTGCTTATGCGGCTCCATTTTCGGGCAGATGCCATCGGGATATTACGTCTTCGAGCATTGTGATAGGCCAGTAAGTACGGTCAAACACAACATGAGAAGACCATTGGAATAAGGCTTGCTTTACTTTRMTTTTCATTGRAGTTACATCTTACTTCGCCATCTCCTCGTGTTTGCAAGCCACGGGTTTGGGCTGGCTGTCAAAACCATCGATCAGTGGACGCCATTCCCCGCACCGCCCCCATCATCGAATACAATTTACCTTAGCCAATTCCCAGCCTTATCTATATTTGGAGTTATACTTGTTCGAAAACAACCTTATCCCTCTGCTGGTCACATCATCTTACCTATTCAAGTTGGACAAACTTCCAGACAGAGCCTCCACCACCACCTTTTATGGCTTGCTGAGTATCCAGCTACTGCTTGGAGGAAACTACCTGCGATGAGGCTTCCAMCAAGAGGAAAAGGCAAACTCCGCAGTCTTGGCTAACTTATGGTACACACAAGCAGCCAAATGAATTGACGATGGCTCTGGTTTGGTGGAGGCATTGTCACCCGACTTTGGGCTGATTACTGCTTGGAAGTTTGTCAGCCTTTCTACCTCCGGAAACTTCGGGGAGGTGGTATTTGGATGAAGATATATAAGACTGGCTCTATCTCCCATCGTCATCATCATCACCATCACCATCCTCATTCCATCCTCAACCTCAACACATCTATCAATCGACTTCAGTCCATCCTCATATCCAGCCCTCCAACCACCACCCAAAATGCACACCTCAATCATAACCACCACCACCACCCTCCTCACCCTCCTCACCCTCACAACCGCAACACCAACCCCCATCGACCTCGCCCCCCGCTGCGGCACAACAATCTATCCCTCAGCCATCCAACAAATCTCCTCCACCAACCCCTCCACAATCTACCCCCCATCCAACACCTTCCTCGTCTCTCAATCCCCCACCTCCCACACCCACAGCATCCTAACCTTCCCCTCCATCCCCGCCCTCTCCTACGCCTGCCAACTCGCCGTCAAATTCCCCAGCTCCTATCCCATCACAACGGCCGGCGCAAACCCAACCCTCAACATCACCACGCTGTACAAAGACGTTCCCGCCGCGCCCTCCACGTCGTGGAGTTGGAATTCCATCGGCCCTGCGCTAGGTCAGGGACTCTTCGGAACCGTGACTCTGAGCGCGGGTCAGACCACGACGGTGAATTCGAATTCCTGCCCCGTTGGCGGCGGGAATCTGTATTTCGTCGCTAGTGTGGCGAGTTGGGTGCAGGGAGCTAGCAGTGTGCAATATACTCAAAGTAACCCTTCTGCGGGGTTTTATCTTACGTATAACTGTTAAGAGCGGCGTGGAAGGGGAGGATTGCTAAGCGGGATTGAGATTTATGGTTTCGGTTAAGGGGAAGGGCGTTGGTTTATTGGAGTTTGGGAGATGTTTATGGATGATGGATGGAATATTTTATACTTTGGGAAATGATGGAATGCAATCACGAGTATCCCAAGATGCTAATGAAATCTCATCTCATAACATCTACTCTATCCATATCAGCCTTCCCCGCACTCTCCTCTATATCTAAAATATCTCTATAACCATACCTCATCAACCCCTCCCCCACCGATACCTTCCTCTCCCCTCCTCTCCTCTTATCGACCCTATCCATTCCCCTCCTAAACCATTCCACGCCCAAGCGATGCATGAACCACACATAAATACCCCCCTCAACATCCCATCCCATCCCCATCAAAACATCTAAAAAAACATCACTCCACAATTCCCCCCTTATCATCACCCCAGGAACTTCCCCACCATCTTCCACCCAAACCTCACGCGATGCAAAACCATTTCCTTATCTTTCGCGCACTCGCGACCATTCCCTAGGATCGCGGAATATGGCGGTGATGCTAGGGTTTTTTGACTAGACGCGACGAGATAGAATATAGAGAATAACTAGAGATATTAGGATTGCGGATTACAGATTACAGATTACGGATGTCCTACGAAGGAGGGTTAAATTCATAAGGGGAGCTATATAAACAAGAAGAAGAAGAAGAGGAAACTATTACTACTGTATTAAAGTTATATATAGTAGGGAATCCTTTATATAGTTACTAAGATCATAAACCTGATATTAGCAATATTTCTACTCACTATTACTCACCGGACTAGGGATCATCGTCAGGCGCAGATGTAGATATATCTAGAGGATGTAAACGCTGCTGCATCTTGCTGAACGAAGATATAAGGCATTGCTGGGATGAAGTAGTGGTCTTTAAGTGAGAAACTATAGTTTGCGTGGTGCAGGATATGTATAATACGCAGTAGGATGAAGAAAGGTATCAGGTTAAATAAGAAGCTAGAAGCAAGCGACCTAGTAGACCATGAATTCTCATCTGAAATGGGTCTACGATATGACATAAGTCGGTAGGCGGCAAATGGGTATCGATTTCTCTTAAACGTACACATAATGATACAAAAATCCCACGTTCTTCCTTCTACGCGCTCAAACAGTACTCACACTCCCCCGCTGCTCCTTCGAATACGTTTTCCTCGCCTTGCCACACGACCACGTATTCCACGGGTATTTGGCGCCTCTTTCCCTCTCGAGGCCCGAAATCAACACGTGTGACCAGATGCTGAGGTTAATAGACATAATGCTCGTCGCGGCCCATGTAAGTCCAATGACCGTATTCCCCAGCTCGACGGAGCGGAGGATGATGGTCCAGGTGCTTGTATCACTATCGCTGGCAAGAAGGCCCGAGTTGTGGATGGTGGTAGAGTTGATGGTGTCGTCGCGGATTTGGCGCCGGAGACGGAGCGAGATGGCGGTTAGGAGGGTGCTGGCGACGAGGATGAAGATCCAGTGATTGGAAATGCAGGCTGGGGAGACTTACGAATGTAGAAGCGAGACCGATGATTCTACCTGCCTTTGCCTGGCCGGGGCGGTAGCCTCTGATGGTTTCCCAAAGACTGGCAAATATCATGGCCATAGTAGAGATTGCAGCGAGGATATACAAGATAAATAGCCCCTGGAGATTTACATCATCAAAGCGGAACGGACTGAGCCTGCCCGCGAATGTGTTTTGGGGAGTCAGCTCATGGCCGTCTTTGATCACGTCCGGGTGGGTTTTGTAACAGCGGGGACGGTATGCCTGGGTTTGGGTTTGGCTAGAGGGGCCTGTAAGGCCGGGACAGATACGATTGAGGTAGAGGTCGTAAACGTAGTTGTAGGCCGGTTGAGAGTTTGGTTCGTCTGGAACGGCGGAATATGTCCACTGGTTGTTGTTAGATRGTTTTAGTAGTGCTGGAGGAGTTGTATTGTACCTTGACGAGATTGAAAGCAGTGTTCTTGGGTGTGGCGGGTTCTCCYAGTTCGTTTGATCCAGGATCGACGCCGCCCATCTGAATGAGGATTATTACGATGAAGATGAAGATGGAGACAATGAGTGAGATAGCGGGGAGCACCCGAAACCAGAAAAGCTTCATTGTGGCGGTTTTGTGTTAGATAGGTATGAAATGAAATGCTGCACGGTCAAGAGAGAGATAATGAAAGAGTATGATATCAAAGAAACGGGGGAACACTCCCAAGTACTTATCCTCCGTCCATTTCACGTACACCACACGTGAATTGTACATTTCACCAAAGCTTGAGAGCAATTGGCATGTATGTCCACACGCAGCTACCCAATAAGAATCCATCGTGGGGAAGATGTCGTTCAGGAATTAGAGGTTGGACGCTTCGACCCGATATCCGTATCGTCAGCCAAGATACGATCCGCAGCCATGATCGACTCTTATGTCAGCCCTGACAAAGTGCAACGAATAAAACAGCTGCCTCTCCAACGAAGCGGAGCATTGCGAGGCTGAGATGGAAAGATCATGGGTGGTGCAAGGTGGGGCTTTTCTTACTCGAGCAATACGCGTATCGGAGGGATAGCTGCTATTGGTTGATGCGACTTGATGTTTCCTTTTCCAATACGCGTATAGAGAAAATGGAGTACTTGGAAGTGTGTGACCGCAGCACATTGCATATTAGCGATCCCCTAGGCGCGATACACACATGAGGCTCACTGCTGCGCATCTGAATTCCGCCAGTAGCGAGTCTTTTATTTAATATGCGAAGGAGCCTATAAATCAGCCCGTCGATCTTAAAAGCAAGGAACTGAATCGGGCATGTCGAGGGCGCATCCAAACGTTTCGAATACTTCAAAACATCATTCGAGAATTGACTGGATGCGATCGAGGGCTGGGCGAGATCGAACGGGAAATGATGATAAAGGGGAGAACTCCGAAATACTACTTGTGATCTGCTCTTGCGATCTCTGCAAGACTCATGCTCGGTCTAACATGATACTATCATGAGTTTCTCAACATCTATTCGACATAAGCCGGTCGACAGACACATCCAGCCGTTATCGTCCACCCGCTAGGAACCATTCCATATAGGCGAACCTCTCAGACATCGATCAATTTTGTGGAGACATATGTTCGACGAACGATGGATGGCTAAAGTCAATCGCACGAGTACAACGTATTACAGGTCGATTTCACCAGAAAAGATGAGGATATATATTTATCGAAAAGATATTGATGTTGAAAAGAACCTCGGCTGCATCCCCACGAGTTCGGCATCACACCGCCCAGCTTACCTAACCGTCCTGATTTATAATGGAAAGAGCGGGCGGAACGACATCGCGGCAGTATTYTCTGGGAAGAACACCAAATAAAACCCGGAATCCCCTCATCATGGAGACCATCGTGTTCCAACGTCGAAATCTTGCTCTTCTCGGGCATTTCATATTTACCGCGCACATAACTTTACTTTGTCTAGGCTGAGATACGAACAATGGCTTCCAAGAACGAGGGAGCGCCAAACGCACCTTATTTCACTCCGGCGCAGAGTCCAGCGGTTGGAACAGCGCTGTCTGATAATCCTCCWACGTTATTTACACCGATTAAGATCCGTGATGTGACGTTTCAAAATAGGATATGTATGTCATTCAGCTTTTATCTACCTCTGTTCCAACTCTGAATACCGAAATCAAATCCCCACCTTCGAGCTCTACTAAAACTTCATAGGGGTCGCACCAATGTGCACATACTCCGCAGAGAACGGTCATCTCACCGACTTCCACCTCGTCCATCTATCCTCCTTCGCCTTCCGCGGTGCCTCTCTCACAATCGTCGAAGCCACAGCCGTCACACCCAACGGACGAATCTCACCCGAAGACAGCGGACTCTGGACCGACTCCCAGATCGCCCCCCTCAAACGCATCGCCGACTTCGTACACTCCCAAAACCAAAAACTCGGGATCCAATTAGCCCACGCGGGCCGTAAAGCAAGCACCTGTGCACCATGGTTGAGTGAACGGACCAAGAATACCCTGGCGACGGCAGATGTTGGGGGTTGGCCGGAGGATATCAAAGGTCCTAGCGCGATTGGATGGGGTGAGGGACATGGACTACCGATTGAGATGACGATTGCGGATATCGAGGAAGTGGTGCACGGTTTCAAGGATAGTGCTATAAGAGCTGTAGCAGCTGGCGTGGATGTAATCGAGATCCACGGTGCCCACGGCTATCTCATCTCTTCATTCCTCAGTCCGCTCAGCAATCGCCGAACAGACAAGTACGGTGGCAGCTTTGAGAACCGCATACGTATCCTGCTTGAGGTCGTGGAAGCAGTGCGCGCGGTGATTCCAGCTGGTATGCCACTTCTTGTTCGAGTCAGTGCGACTGAATGGATGGACGAACTCGAGCCGGAGAGCTGGGACGTTGCATCTACGATCAAGCTCGCAAAACTACTCCCTGCATTGGGCGTTGATCTACTCGACRTCAGCTCCGGCGGGAACAACGAGAAGCAGATCATCAGGATGCACTCAGGCTACCAAGTCGGCATCGCAGGGCAAGTCCGGGCCGCGCTTTTATCAGCTGGTATCAAGGATCTGTTGATTGGTGCAGTTGGCATGATCACCGAAGCGGAAGCCGCAAGGGAGATTGTGGAAGCTGGGAAACCTGTAGAGAAATCTAGCACGGTTGAGATTGAGGATGAGCGAGGGGGGGTTGCGAAGGCGGATGTTGTGCTTGTGGCGCGGCAGTTTTTGAGAGAGCCGGAATGGGTGTTGAGGATTGCGCATACGCTTGGGGTGCAAGTTGCGTGGCCGAAACAGTATTCGAGGGCGCCGTTTCGGAAGGGGAGTAAGATCTAGATAGAATATAGGGAGAAAGATGATAGATATAGAAATAGATTTATATCAAACACCTCTATCCTTCCCTCTCCCTCCCATCCCTTCCCTAACCTCCCTCACCTCTATCCTTCCCTCTCACCCCATTCCCCTCATACCCCTCCTCACGTCTCCTCTCCCCCTCCCCTCCAGTCATCAGCTCTTCTTTACACAGCAAAACTCCCAGTAAAGTGGGGCGAGGTATATATAAAGCGACTCACATAAGTGACATAACTATACCTTAAGCTCTACTCCACCAATAAACCGCAGCCAACAAAACTCGAAATCAAGTAGCGATAATCTATTCTATTACTAATTACAAGTTATCTTAATAATCTTACGACGGCGACGATTACTATACAATCCACCAGGATTACTATACAATCCACCAAGCGAATCCCTCAGCTCGCCGAGCTCGCTAATCGATCACCCCTCTACCCCGCCACGGCCGATAGTAGATCCCGATACCGATAACCCCTCGCCGACCTCATCGTGCTACATATACATACACGCGCTTCCGCTCCTCGCAAATATCAAACCTGCAAACAGACGACGATCAACGTACAAGCCATCGAAACCGAGTTCACCCATCCCGCAAAGTCCAGTGCGCAAGAACGAAGCAAGCAAAATGTGTCATAAAGCTGAATGTCCAACATGTCGTACGTCCCATCCCATCCCATCCCATCCCTCATCCCACCATATTCCCCTAACCCACCCGCACAGAAAAGAGCTCCTGGTGGGGCTGCGGAAACCACGTCCCAGGCGTCATGGATGCGATCCCAGATGATCAGAGATGTACCGTACGTACCTAACATCACCCCTTCTTAATCTCCCCTCCCACGCCCAGAGGAGATGCTGATGGAGGTATACCGTGTAGTGCACGCCCCAAGTCGAGAAAGAGGGCAAGAAATACCCGCCGATGGTGAATAAGGGCTGACTGGCCGGCGATATCGCGAGTGGGATTTTGGGGGGCGTGGTGGGGGGCGTGAAGTGGGTTATGGGTTCGAATTCGACGGGGAAGGGGAGGTAGAGAATATGCAGGGTGGAATCTGATGGTGAAAGGGGGAGTTGTGTAGTGATAAGTGCTTGGTGGAGCTATGATAACGAGGTTTGGACAGGAGTAGGTTGTATATGATAGGCGATTGCGAGAATGTGAATAGTTTCATTCTAGCGGCTGAGACCTACATGTTAGTTAGCACGTGAGATAATGCATACGTGTAGGGTGCCTAGATCATTGTTGAGAAATGACAGTCTTAATATCTTGAGCGTCGAATTCTTGTAGGTCTCATATTTGAGATTGCCAGCAGCGTGTGCGGAACCAACCTGAGTTTGGCAGGCCTTAGGGGGCCGGGAAATTGGTGCTGTGTTGCTGAAAGCTGTGTTTTATCATGGTGCTTTTCGTGGACGCTAGACTGAGTGAAGCTAACGGTTGCTATGAGCGTCCAGGGGAGAAGAGTAGGGGATGCAAGTCGCAGATGATTGATGAGTAGCGAGTGACCTACGCTTTGTGCCATGTGAAGCGAAACAAGTCGAAAACGATCTTTTTCATCGTTCTACTGTCCAGGTCCTTGGTTGAGTGGGAATGGGATGCTGTTCGTCGTGCACCTGGATGTTGTTCAACAAGCGAGTCTTTTGAAGCCAGCGAACAAGGTATATTGTTCTTCAGAAGTCTTTATGCTCTACCTCCAGATCCGTGGCCATGTAAGAAGACAGAATTAAATACTATTATCTTGCTGCACGAAAAATGTCTTAAACAAACTATAGATCAGTCTATAAACTGGAATATCCTGCCATAGTCCAACTCAACACCACAACCTACAACCACAACACAACATCAAACACGATCCAACCCATCTCCATTTCTCACTTACTACAAACACCATGTCTTGGGCCCCAGGACTCAAACGCTCCCTAACCGCCCCGGGCACCGAGTCCCGCGCCTCCCACGGCGAAGGCAACGTATTCCTCTCCAACAACATCGCACACAACACCAAAAAATTCTACTACCGACCGGAAGACCTCTCGCACAGCATCGTGGCCGCCTGCACGATCCCCTTCTCGCAAGCGTTCAAAGGGCCCTACGCGCACTATCTCGATTTCCTCAAGGCCCCGCTTCCGGTCGACGCGTCCCCCGAGGAGATCGAGAAGTTCGGGAGTAAATGGATGTATGTACTCGACCATGCGTTTTTC
>QYAH01000764.1:0-10312 GCA_003988945.1 Chaetoscypha palmicola
AGTACGATTTATTCGTCGAGAAAAAGCAGCGTGTGCGGGTCTACAAGGCACTGAAGTCGTTGAACACCCCTGTGACAAGGTACTCAAGTCGTTAAACCACTCCGTACATTACAACCCCACCTTCAACTCCCTAATCGCATCATTTTCTTATCGCATCATCTTTAATTTTTCTCATCTCGTATTTCCATTCACGATACATTCCCTACTGTACATATCTCATCGCATAGAAAGAGTTGTTTCTTTGCGTCATTCTGCACTTGTGTCTAGATTCACTTAGGGCTAGACGCATCTGCGGTCAGAATCAGTCTCAGTCAGACCCACACAGTCACATTCCCCGTTTCCCGAGCCTGCGGCGACTAAATAATGTCCTCTCCTTCGCCTGATCATCCTACTTCTTCTCCCTTCACTCCTCCAAAGTCAATTCTTATTGTTGGTTCTGGGGTGTTTGGTCTTTCGACTGCATGGTCTCTTGCGAGGCGGACGGACTTCTCTGAGACGAAGATCACGGTCGTGGATCGGAGCACGTTTCCCGCTCCCGACGGCTCTTCCATCGATACTTCAAGAATCATACGACCTGGTGAGTGTTCYTACCATTTGTTCTTGGTAGACTTGATGGCTTTGAATCACATTGACYTGACTCACRATGTCCAATGCCTAACCAATCACTCCTGTTACTATTCATGTTCACTAATACCTCACAGATTACGCCGACCCAGCATACGCAGCTCTCGCCGCTTCCGCCCACGAAACATGGCGACAACAAGGTCCAGATGAGCTCGGTGGATCAGGCCGCTACTCAGAGTCCGGTCTCGTTCTCGTAGCCAACTCCTCCTCCAACGGCCTTCCCTACGTTCGCTCCTCCTTCGAAAATGTCATATCCCTAAACAAGAACACCCCCAATGAAGGTACAGTCCACGAGCTCAAATCAGCTCAGGAGATCAAGAAGTCCGTCGGGACAGGAGGCGGGAATGGAGACTGGGGATACAGGAACACTCGCAGCGGCTGGGCAGACGCAGAAGCAGCCATGGTATGGTTACGAAAGCAAGTGGAAGCCACACAACGCGTGACATTCCAGACAGCCACCGTCACCTCGCTGCTCTTCTCTTCCACATCCTCAACCGTGGAAGGAGTCAAGCTCGCCAACCACGCAGTCCTGAAAGCGGATCTAGTGATCCTAGCTACAGGAGCATGGACGCCATCSCTCATCGACCTCAGAGGTCGCTGTCAAGCSACAGGCCAAGTCCTAGCATACCTCCCCATCACSGACGCCGAGCAAGAATCCCTCAMCGACGCACCCGTCCTACTCAACATGAGTACCGGTCTCTTCATCATCCCGCCCAAGAACAACATCCTCAAAGTAGCTCGACACGGCTACGGATATTCCAACCCGGTCTCCATTCCCAACCCCACGCCGCACTCCCCCGAAAAAACAATCACAGTCTCCCGGCCACACACAGCCCTCGACGACCGGGACCTCCAAATCCCCTCCGAAGGCGAGACCGCTTGCCGACAAGCGCTCCGAGAGATCATTCCCTCGCTGGGAGACCGCCCATTCACACACACCAAGATCTGCTGGTATACGGACACGCCCAGCGGGGACTTCTTGATCTCGTATCACCCGGACTACTTGAACCTCTTTTTGGCGACGGGAGGGAGTGGACATGGGTTTAAGTTCTTGCCGGTGATTGGWGATARGATTGTGGATTGTGTGAGGGGCGTGTGTCCGGAGGAGTTCAAGGAGAAGTGGGCTTGGAGGAAGGAGGCGGTTGAGAATGTGGTTACGGAAGATGGGAGTAGAGGAGGACGACCGGGGATGATCTTACGTGAGGAGATGCAGAAGGGCCGCAAGTTGTAGGAATCATGGTGGATTACGGTCAGTGTCGGACAATTTTACAGAGGTACGTCGAAGATCACGACCTGTTAAGTCAAGCAACTACGGAACAAGATGTTCATATCGTGATATGAATTGTCTATCAGGTATGGTATGGATATCCCCACCTCCCTATGAGTCAACGACAAATTCGTGAGGGCCGCGAGACCGCAACACTGACGAAAGCCAGTGATATATTGACATGTTACGACGACCATCACCACGAGGTTCATTATTTTTTGTGGCAAGCTTCAGACATCCCAACGTCYGTCACTCAGCTGCCTRAGACCCAACCGCAAGTCCMGTTTCCTTATTTTTGCTTTTTCGGCAGGAAACATCGTGGACGCTTGCGACGAGAATATTAACTCTTGATGTTTCCGAAAAAGAGCGGGAAGCAATTAAGACGGCATTTCCGACCTGCGCACATGCCATCGCCGAAATGTGTGGTGTGTGCAATCTATGTTCTTCGCGAGCGCGCGCAGTTAGATGAAGTAGACATGCTAGAAACCCATTTGGAAAGTCCGGTAAAGACTCGTTCCCCGTATGCGCCGATGCAATGCTGTGACAACGGAAGCAATTGTTGACTACCGACTGACCGTGTGTGTTGTCATGGGTCGGGTGCGTGGGGGTGGCGCCAACAATATGCGTAAGGCTTTTTGAGAAAAAATGTTCGTGACAATCGTGAAAATCGCAAATACTTGTACAAGTGGAGGGTATGTTGGTACATCCTGCAAGATGGAGGAAGTTGCATGATCGTACCGCTAGTGCAAATCCGGAACGTAACCAGATTATGACTTTTTGAAGTCTGAWGGTGAACGTCAGTGGATGTGTCATCAAAGGTGAACATGAGGGTAAACAAACCTTGGAGCACAGGGTAGATCATTTCGAAGGCTTGGTAGATTTCTTCACGAACCTTCGCGCCAGTCAAGACAATCTTGCCGCTTACGAAGATCAAGAGCACGATCTTAGGTTTGATCATTCTGTAGATGAGACCAGGAAACAACTCAGGTTCGTAAGAGCTGAAATTGTGATGGCGCGAAGCAAGACCTTCCAAACGAATGGGGAACTTGATGTCGCAAGAGCCGACAATGTTCTGGATCTTGAAATCCGTGAACTTGGCGTTGAAGCCGAGCTTTTGGATGATACGAGCATACTTTCGTGATGCAAGCTTGGAATCGTCCTCCGACTTGGCTCCGGTGACGACCATCTTTCCAGATGCGAAGATCAGCGCCGTTGTCTTGGGCTCACGAATACGCATGATGACAGCAGCGAAACGCTGTGAATGTTAGCAAGGGGGACGTGCATGATAGCAAAAGCCTAGAGTCAGCAAGTACCTTTGGGTTRTATTCAGCGTTTCTCGCATGAAGGGCAATCGTCTTCAGGTCCAAACGACAATCGAGATTGACAGTGGCCACGATATTTCTTTTCATGCAAGATAAGCCTCAAGTTCAAAAGCGACGCTTCAGGGTGATACATACTGTAATGTAGGTACGATCCCACTGACGCCGGTCGGCGCGCTGGCTGATGTGCCTGGCGTAGCTGCAGGCGTCGCGGGAGCCACCCCATTGCCAACATGGCCTTGAGCAACCTGCTGCTGACCGTTCATCTTCGCGGCTTGGCCATCGGAYGGTGGGGTGAGGTCACCGGCGCCACCTGGAAACGACAACGAGCCGGGAGCAATGAAGGTCTTCGCCTGAGCGGCGTTCGACGGATGTGTTTGGATCTGATCCATGTTGAAGAGCGTGAATGTGCTTCTACAATCGATGGGACGAAAGACAGAGCAGGTCTGATTGGAGAGATGTTAGAATCGAGGTCAAAAACAAGGCGCGATGAGTTGCTGTTCGACAGCTGCCTTGATGCGACGAGAAAGTTTGTGGCAACAAGAGAGTGGACGCGAGGTGGGAGAAATTTGATTTTATATTGTGATTCTGCCGAGAGCGGTGGAGCTTGGAAGGGTTCCCGTACCGTTGGGAGGAGAAAAACAACTCAATGTCTCCCCTACAGTAACAACTGCTCGGCAGTGAATCAAGTCTGATCTGKGATCCGACYTGAGGATATCTATGTGAATGCGAAAAGACTAAAAGGCGCGAGGCGGGTGCGGGGCTGATGCGACGMGGCTGAGAGGTGAATTGTATGTCTGTCGCCCACGGACAAAGACCACTTCAGGTTGGTCGAAACRCGCGCGCACTCTGTGCCTGCTGAATGAACGTATTTGCCCGAGCACTGTGATTTGTGCTGTATGCTTTGTCCTCGGACGGCGTGTAAGAATTGGGTTGAGGTCGTCGGTGGTGAAGCGGTGGTGACGTTGGGTGGTGTTGATGCGCGAATGTAGATTAGACCCAATTACGCGAGAAGGCTCCCAAAATTGCCCTGGGGAGGAGCCATACTTATATACTGCCGAGTCGGAACGATCGTGGCCTGAGGCACCGGCATGACGGCGCAAAACAGCGTCCATTTTTTTCCCTGTCTGCGGRGCAGGGGTCGTCGCTAGCGTCTGCTCGGCCGGCCTATCAACGCGCCAGCGCAACGCGATCAGCCCCTTCTGAAACCGGCACGTCCAGCCAACAGGCATGGAATAGGAGAAGATAACGCGTCCTTGGTCCGTGCGAACAAAGGCCGAAATAAGGGGCGCTGCTTGCATTTCGAAGGAAGACAGTCTACCGTATGCTCCGTACTGCAGCCGCATCAACAATTATTTTTCCTTTTTCGACACTGCGCATCTTCTTCTCACGACTCTTCCATATGTTATCACGATATGTCATGTCGACAGTCTCCTCGACTTCGATACGACACGATGCCTTCTCACGACTACCATTCGAACACGCGGAAGTAACATCGAGCCCTCGGTGGCACCAGGACGGCGAGTGAGGGATCCCACGGAGAACAGAGAGATTGCCACGCCGAAGCCGCCCTCGTACCCAGCTCCTCCGACACAAGCCTACAGTACGCTGGCTACAGTCCGTACGCTGGCAAGTTGGCAACAAGAGACGATGGGGATGGCATCTAGAAAGCATCAACCAGGCAATGAACATCTGTTCTTTCAGATTYCAGATTCYAGATTCCAGACTACCGCCATCGCTTTACTGCCCCTTCTCCACACAACCATCGACTTGCGACAACTCTCCGTCGCTATGCGCCTCTGCGACAGCCTTCTCTGGTGCGTCCACTGCGCTGCAACACTGCCATGATTCGCACATCCACACACACAGCTCCGTACTCTGTACTTTGGGGAGCAGGGCAGGCTGAGAGCATTTTGGGAGAGACCAGACAGTCTCGACCGGGACCGACGGGGAAGCAGGCTAGCAACGCCGTGATGCTGTTTTTACGCTGGTGTTACCGTGTTGGAGCGAAGCCTGTCTGCATATTTCATGCACTCACAGCCGCCACCACTCTGACTCACAGCAGACAGGAGAAGGAGAGGGAGAATTCTGGGGTCGGAGCGCGAACCTTGGAAGCCACTGCTGCTGCATCCAATCACCACGACCGATTAGGATTTTCTGCTCAACGCAGGGATACACCCCAGCCTCGGATCGATATCGATTCCTGCTCAGAGTTCTCTCCCTTTTCGGAGTTCTGGGAGAGAACTCAGAGAAGGAATGGGAACAGGGAGAGAAGTTTGCGCACCACACCTCCCCCGATGCACATACTAAAGTATGCTGAATCGTTCTGTTCGTCTCTTCCAATGCGAAAAGCGGCCATGGAAGGAGGAAACGATGATGACACGACTCAAAAGGAACCCGAAATGTCAGTGCCAGTAAGTATCTTTGCTCGTCAGTGCGAGAGACAGAGAGAGACAAACGGTGTGAAAAGTTTCCCGGTCTTTCCATGTTTAGAGCAGCGAGACCTTCGAGAAGTTCTTGGCTTGGCTTGGTTGCGCCAAGTGTCAGCAATCAACTGTCAGTGGTCATTGGTCAACCTGTTCGAAAAGTGGGGCTTTGCCGCGAGCCTCATTTAATCCGTACTCGGTCCTGGTCGTCGTTATCTGCGGGCCTGTTCATGTCCAGTCGTCCAGTCACCATCAAGTGCGTCCAATCTATTAATGTCCGTCACGATTATTCTCAAAATCCGAACACCCCTCCATAATATATCTGCGCATCTACAGTATCAAATATCGCCTTCTGCATAGCTGCGTCGCGTTCATCGTTATCACATGTTAAAGAAGGACAAAGCCGCTGCCAAATCGCGCCAAACGAGGCTGCCGGCTAAATACGGTCGTATCTCAAGCTCACCGGAGTTACTCGTTCCGGACATTTTTTTCTTATTACCACAAATATGATTCCTGTCAAGTCCGCAAGTGCAATCTAGAAGTAGCAAGAAGTGTTTGCATGTTGAGGCTTAGACGAAAGTGGTGGGTTGCACGCGCTCAGAATGTTACGCATCCAACAAATCATTCCTGTTTTCGAATTTATTCGTTATTAGGTCAATTTGATATCATGCGACGTTTCCCGAACCTCGCATCAACACAACAAATCTTACAGCCTTCTCTTAAGGGTACTCAACAGGGCCCGCGAGCTTCCGAAGGGATTATTGGTTGATGCGAGGAACATACGTAAATCTGGATTCCATCGACCTCGGTGAGCCGTAGCTGAGGAATTATTGAAATCCCTTTCTAGGTCCAATACGTACTGTTGCCTCCCCTGTCGTTGACAAAATCAACGTATAAACGATATCGCGTCTTGGTCAAAGGGTTGCAGAAATTTGGCAGAAAGAAAGTTTTCATTCTCGGGACGCAGAGCCCTGCTATTACGAAGTATTACGAAGTATCAGCTCCTCAGTATATCTCCGTCATGGTTATCGCTCCACCGTACTACTGTTTCCTGTACTTCGTTTTGGGTCTGGAGATCAATAGAACCCAACCAAATCCATTGTACGTTCAATGAGGAACCGTTTCAGAAATGGAGATTGGCTCGCCTGTTCTGGTCGCATACTGTGCATGTGCATAGGGTCAACGTGCTAAGAGACCAGCAGGCGAGTTATCCTATCCAACTAGATCGTCAAGTGCCGATACAGCTCGGCAATCTCGTTTCGAGTTCCATTCTCATTTGCAAGATCCTACTCTTTACTAGTTTAACTTACGATATCCTCGTCGTATTAGTAGGCAATCATCTCATCTAAGTTCTCTCATCCAGCGAATCAACTCCTGTGAACATGCCACTCGCTATCCTCTTAATCCTCGCAGTTTTACACCTTCGTGGAGTGAAAACACATCGCTTGGAAACTGCTTACCGAAGCTAGCTGGGAAGAGGAACTGCTGGCTATGTTGTACGCGGACAAGAGCTAGAGTTTCCTTTTCTGCAGCTGCGGATTTGAGTGGAGTAGTGTGAAGGGCGTGGTGATGGTTTAAGGGCGTGGTGATGGTTGTTTAGAGAAGTGATGTTCATCTCCACGCGATGGGAATACTCCCAGCCCAGCTAATAGTTCGTACTGTAGTCCTAAACGTACTTTCTATCTCGCTTTCTCGGAGCTACGAGTTTACAATTCACGACTTTACATTCATCTCCCCAGCCTGTCTACATCTCCCTTCCCTCTCTCTTCCCTCTCTCTTCCCTCTCTCTTCCCTCTCTCTTCCCTCCCCAACTCTTCTCTTCCCTCCGTCTTTCATCTTTTCTTTTCTCGTCTAAACACCTTAGCACCTCTATCCTCGCAGTTTTTTGCACCTTCGTAGAGTGAAAACACATCGCTTAGAAACTGCTTACCGACGCTGGGAAGAGACACTGCTAGACAAGAGCTATCTAGAGTTTCTTTTCTACAGCTGCGGTTTTGAGTAGAGTAGTGTGAAGGGCGTGGTGATGGTTTAAGGGCACGGTGATGGTTTGGAGAAGTGCTGTTCATCTCCACGCGATGGGAATGCTCCTAGCCCAGCTAATAGTTAGTACTGTAGTCCCAACCGTACTTTCCATCTCGCCTGGATAGTTCTCGGAGCTACGACTTTCATTCATCGCCCCAGCCCATCTACATCTCCCTCCCCAACTCTTCTCTTTCCTCCAGTCATCCATCTCCATCCCTCCCCAACTCTTCTCTTCCCTCCATCTTTCATCTTTTCTTTTCTCGTCTAAACACCTCCGCACTAGCACTAGCAATTTCTCATTGCTGCTGCTATACTGATCACGCACGGTACTAGGTACTAGGCTCAGAAACGTATAGTATAGTATAGTATAGTATAGTATAGTATAGTATAGTATAGTATATATAGTATAGTATATATCTCAGTCCTTGATATCCTGCTGCAGACTAGATAGATTCTCCTATGTTAGTTATATCTGAATGTAAATGTAAATGTAAATGTAAAAACTATCTTATATTCCTTGTCTAGAGTATAATGTGTAATGTGAAATGTGAAATGTGTAATGGGCAATGTGAAATGTGAAATGTGAAATGTGTAATGTGAAATGTGAAATGCGAAATGTGAAATGTGAAATGTGAAATGTGAAATGCGAAATGTGAAATGGACTTGAAGCAGGGACTTAAAGCCTGGACAGTATTAAATAAGTTAACTCAACTCACCTCAACCCACTACTCAACTCAACCCACCTCACCTCACCTCAACTCACCTCACCTCACACTCACCTCACCTCACCTCAACTCAACTCACCTCACACTCAACTCACCTCAACTCTACTTATAAATAACCCCACATCCCCCACATCCGCCACATCCATTATATCCAACTCAAATCTAGCTAAACGAGACTAACTCGCTTCGTAATAGGATTATTTGAGAGTTGTGATATATTAAGGAAGCTATGGAATCGAGTATTAAGAGATGGTTTTGAAGAGATGGTTTTGGGAGGTAGGGTGTAAAGGTAGGGTGAAGATGAGGATAGGGATTATGGTTTTGGGAGGTAGGGTAGGATAGGGTAGGGTAGAGATGAGGATAGGGATTATGGAGGTATAAGGAGGTATAAGGAGGTATAAGGAGGTATAAGGAGGTATAAGGAGGTATAAGGAGGTATAAGGAGGTATAAGGAGGTATAAGGAGTAAGGAGGTATAAGGAGGTAGAATAAGTGAGGGAAATCTATATATGTATGTATGTATGTATGTATGTATGTATATTCTAGGAGTTGATGGGTTAGGATTGGTTTAGGATTGGTTTAGGATTCGTTTAGGATTGGTTTGGATGGATAGCTTGTAATAGATTTATGGGGTATGTTTTAGTTATGGTATAAACTACTCAACTCAAATTACTCATGGGTAGAGTTGAGTGGTTTGAGTGGTTTGAGGAGTTTGAGAATTCACTGAGCTGCGTGGAGATGATGGGGTTCCTGTAAGCGAGCGAGCGAGTGAGGTTGGTATGGTAGGGCTAGGGCCTTTTGCTTCTTGGTCGCTCTTTCCTTGCCTTGTTCGTATCTCTTACTCTACGGTGCTGTCCTTTTAACGTTTGAACTCTAAGTTCCTTCTAAAAGAAGTGTGTGTGGTCCCTTTATAGGTGTTATTATAGGTACTATTATAGGTCTATAGCTAACTATAGTATGTATATATATCTACTTTACCGTGCGCTAACTTAGTACTAAGTGTCTCTTAGAGGTTAAACTTTAAAATGACAGCACCGCAGAGTAAGAGATAGCAAGAATCGACCATTGCTCGCTCTTGCTGAATCTGTCTGTCTGTATCATAGCGCGCACGTCGTCATGATGCAGGAATCAAGACGATGTTTTGGCACTGTTGATAGCGCTAGTTCGATGCACCGAGCTGGACGACGGATTTTGGAAACGCGGGATTGGTGGCAGGAAGAGAATTAAAGTGATGGGGCCAATCGCCGAGATGGGGAAGTGCGATATCTCTATCTCAGCAGAGAACGTCGGCGAATCTGAGAATCCGGCTGGTTCACACCATGAGACCCAACACGAGCCGGCGGCCGAACTGTCTAATGCGAGCCTTCGAGGTGCTGGGGAGGGGGAACATGGGCCGTCGGGTACTGGGTGTTTGCTATTTGCGGAGGTTTGGAGATGTGAATACGTCCCTGGATTTCGAAGGGGGTTTGAGCTGACGGACTGGTGTTTTTATACTGGTGTTGGGCAAATGATAAGGATCGATGATGTGAGGGAGCTGACGGGATGGGATGTTGAAAGGGTTGTCTGGTGGAGAAATGATATCTCGAGGATCCTGGGATTGTATCATCGGGCATGGCTTGGTGTTTGGAGGGCGCTGAGGTTGCGGAAATCAGCGTTTGGGATGCTTGGGAGATGGGTTCGGCAGAGTTGGATGTATCATGTGTTGGGTTTTGATCATAAGGTTGTACTATTGATCGTCGCCTTAGTGCGAGGATTGAGGTTTGCTGAGGGGTCGTCGATGCTTCGGGATAGGGGGGATGATCATAGTCGTTACTTGCAGTTCATGGTTCCCATGGACTGGCAGGAGTTGGATTGGAGGGTTTTCTTTTATCAGGTTGGGCGTATAACTGATGATAGCAACCTGGGGAAAGACAGCTACGAGAGTAAGCGT
>QYAH01000766.1:0-17036 GCA_003988945.1 Chaetoscypha palmicola
GGATCCTATAAGGAGGGGTCCCGGTATTCTATTAGGAGGGGTTTCGGTGTTTAGTCTTATATATAAGGTTCTTATATATAAGGTTTAGTATATAAGCTTTGTGATTAGGTGAGCTTAATATTATAACGAGAACGATTCTCACAGTTATCCTCTAGAGGGAGTTACGTAAGGTTATTCCCAACTCTCTATATACTACTATTAGCTGTTCCTATTAAGTTGTGCCTACTTCCGTATCTATTAACTATAGCTCGGTTGTTATATATATAATTATTCGGGTCCCGATTATTTGTAGGAAGTAGAGGAGGCGCCATTTAGTATATAACCTACGATTGTTATAGCTCTTAAATTGAATGAATTAGTTATAATAAAGGCACTTGTGTTTAACTCTCTAATTAGACCCTATTAACGTGTATTCTCGACAGCGAGGTTGTGTAGGAGCGACAGCGAGGTTGGTTATAGGTAATAAGGTTAGAAAACTACTATAAAATGTTTACTTCTACGTACTCTGTACTGACGCGATTTTGTATAGTAAGCGACGCGACGATTCAGCACCAGCTATACGTCGGCAGAGCGCACACCGCTATATATGTGGGGAGGGGGGGGAGGGTATATTTCTACCCGTGGGTACACCCTAATAATAATAGTAAGCCCCGCAGGGTCGAAATTTTATAGCTAAATACCTAAAATTTACTTATAAATATACTATATTATACATATAATCCTATAGTTTTATACATATATATATTTTATACATTGTATCGGAGGCTTGATTAATATATATATTTGGGTTTTTGATTGATATAATACAATTACGTAATGCTAATTTTAGCAGCCCGAGTCGGGACAGTCAGGTTCCAACGTCAGGTTTTACGATTCTGCCAGGCGTATCTTCTCTATTGTAGAGTTAGTATGGTACAGTAATTAAGATAGTGGATTCAGGAACCTTGTATTAAACCTCGCCGTCGACCCACCTCGCCGTCGGACCCCCATTTTTGCCCTAGTCAGGATGTTGTACGCCCTTGTTCCCTACCAAATCTGTACTGGAACTCGGGATATGTGTCATATGCAGAGTTTTATAGGCGTGCCTTAATTGTATAAAGTATAGAGAATTCATAGTGTTGTGGAATTAAATTGATTAGAGCTATTATAGAGGCATTCTACTCAGATCCATGATCTTAACATCGCTGTCGCTGTCGCTATCGCTACTCTCCTACACTTCCAGGGTATCGAATATATCGTTATTATTATATAATTAGGTTGTTTGCTTTGTGGGTAGATTCTTTACTAACTTGAGTGCCTTTTTGGCCTGTCTGACGCTCAATTCAATCTGCTCTTGTACGAGTTGTGATGTAACAATTGTCGACATTTTGATAGTAATTCGGGAGGCGACGGCGAGGGGTGAACGAGGATATTTGGCAAGTAATTTCTCACGTGGGAGTTAAGAACTATACGTATATATACTATACGTGGTTGTTCCGCCACGGCAAACAATAGTGGATAATAAATCTGTATATTGGTACTACCCACATAAACACCCTTTAGGAATAACCTTATATCCACACGATAGGTACGTAATTGATAGCTCCCCTAATCCCTATACTAATTACTATAGAACCTTAGGTAATCGCCAAATCAAGCTCACCGCTCAGAAACCTGACCGGGGTTTCTCGAGGATATATTGCAAATGCCATGGTGTCCAACCGCACCGGTGGTGTGTTCGCATCGATATCGTCAAGCTTCTACAATCTACTCACTAGTCTCCCTAGAATATCGTTCATATCCTCATCAGCTTCGCTTCCTCGACCGAATTCAGGCGAAGGCACCACGAACGGGATACCTTTGCAGAATAACAATGCAACGATTAGTACTAACACTATACCGTCCACTCAGGTGTCGTCGCTATCCAGATATCTGTGGCTTCACTTGTGTCTGAAAGATCGACCCCACGCCAGAATACCAAAACTAAAATATTTCGGAGTATGTACAAAGGAAGGACAAGAAAAAACGACCGATATCGAGTTCTTCTCAATCCTAGCAAAGCAATATTTCACGGAAAGAACTTGGAAAGATAAAATGTGTTTCAAGCTGGACGCTATCGAATTCGTAGAGGTATTCAGCTACCCCTTCACTAAGCTTTACTATCCCTTCTCACTGATATTACAATATAATTCACAATTCGACCCGCCAAACGACTCGACCTCATTRCTGCCCCCAAACTCCCTCCCACAATCCTTGAGTATGACTTCTTCCCCGGTCCACCTCCAGACTACACACCTYCCTGCGGTCCAGCSTACATGGCGCACCTAATCACAGCATACAGTGCCGAGCTCCCTCCATTAAGCAACATGTTCGTGCGACAAATCCCTAAGCGGAAGCTCTCTCCGCTGCTCTACTAGCCTAACAAGTACCGCGAGAACGTAGGCTATGGATTAAGATTTGTAGAGAGGTTCAATGTTGGATTGGCGATGTGTATTGTGTTTAGAGTCATGGTGGTAAGCAGTCTGGGCTTTGCGGTTGTGTGGTGGGGGATGAAGAGGGATATACAGGGGGCTTTTACGGTTGCGAGTTATGTTACTGGTGTTGTAGGGACGGAGATTATGGCGTGGGGAATGTGGGAAGGTGGGTGAGTATGATATAGATGAACGTGATGCGTATATGTGATTGGAAATTAGTATCTTGTATACGAGTAAACTCAGTCGATTTCAGAAGGCGTGAATTGGCTCGACGATCGCTTGATTGGACGCTAACAATGCCTTATCTCGAGCCATTCTTTCGTACTTTGAATTTCTGGGGAAGAGCCTCCAACTGAAAATCGGACACAAAACAGCTAAGTGCTTGAAACCCCCGTGTACTACAGACAGCAAACCACAGCCTTCAATACACATCCATCAAACCTCTTCCCCCAAATCAAACCAATTCCACCCCTCCTCCCCACTCAACACCAACCTCAACACCTCGAGCAGCACCACAGCAACCAAGAGGTTGGTCCAATTCTCCGCCAACCATCTCCGAAACGAACTCCACTCATCCATCTCATCCTTCGCTTGTTCTTTTATCTTCCGCACGCATACGGGACACATATCATCGCTGTATTTCTGGATCCACACGGCTTCGGTGCTGGTGCAGGAAGGGATTTGACAGATTCCTGCTGAGGAATGCCCGTAGTGGCTGCAGTTGTGGAGGGTGGAGTAGGATACTCTGCACATGTTGTGGAAAGTAGGGTTATTGAGTGTGCGAGGAATTTTTGGGAGGATGACAATAGCGATGATTAGTGATGGAGATGTTGGGAAACTATTATCAGGGTCGATCATAGTTCAGATGTGAGACATTTTTGTCGAATCCAAGTCTTTGTTGACATAGGAAGGTTATCCGCCTATGCCTAATTCAGCGATACAAAGAAATCATTACGGTCGGGCACCCCCCCCCAAAAAAACACGTCATTATAGCGACTAGCCTTTATCGACAAGGCGGTAGATGCAGACCTCGAACCGATAACAGGATGCATTAGCTATTGTCGTCAACCACATGAGTGATATTAGGCAATTGATTGATGATTATGATTACGGTTACTATATGGTAGTAATTTATGTACGAGGATCGATTACAACAGTTTTGATAATTAAATGTGTTAGCTGAGGGATTAATATGGAAATATTGTTTTGAGTTTAGAAGGGATGAGCGCTGATTATTGAACGAAATGGTATATTTGTGGATAGTTATTTTGTCGCTTTCCGCTTCATCTACAAATGACACGTATCAGCAGCTCCATATGCTGGGTATAAATCAAGGTTCAATTTCGGCATCATGGGATGTTCTGCGATTAGTCTCAGAGTGAGAGGTCTTCGATGTCATTACGCGGGTACTCTGCTGGATGGAGTGATGACTTTATTAGTAGCTTGCGTGCTAGGTGGTATAAGGTGCAATCGAGTTGATCTTCATAGACAAACACTAGCAATGCTCTAATGTATGATGATGAAGTGATTTTTCTGAACTTAATTTCCTCGACGTAGTTGGAGCAGAGTGACTAGCACAAATTTGTCTGTTGGTGTGAAAAGAAACATGCTTCATAACCGACGCTGTTCCCAGAGTACTTGCTAGATGAAATCCGACATCCGACCTTTCGTGAGATGTCCTTCTGATGTCCACACTCGTCAAGACCCGAGCCTCCTCTCAATGGCCTTAGACGGAGTAAGGAGAGATCTCGCCTACCCATGAAATATCACCTCTTTCGATCTTCTCCTTCTTGAACTTTTTAAAGAATTGTTCGAACTTCGCCTGAGTGATCTCCCTCTTGATCAACTCCTCACGATCCTTGGCAACACGGGTATCGGGCAAGCTGAAATCGTGTTTCTCATTGAGGCGACCCATGGCTGGCGATACCTGATAGCGAACAAAGKTGGACAGTGCTTCAACTTGATGTACAGTAATAGGCTTCCTGTCTTCACGAATGACTAGCACAGTGCCGATTTCGAAGGTCCACTCCTTGAGATCTGCAAGTTGCCAGCTCTTGGCCCAGGGATCAGTGGCAATATGGTGGTACAATGCATCCCTGTTGGCAAAAGGGTTTTTTTCCCTACCGTAGATGTGGTCTAGGGACCACGCGCGCTTGAAGTAGCCATGTTTTCGAACGTACAGTGGGAGTCTCATGAGCTTTGAAATCTCTGTTGGAGTATCGCGGAAGATAGGGTGTACGAGGCTCGATACTTTGTGTTGCTCATACGGTTGTCTTCCTAGATATCGCTGGTCCCCTGCACAGGTTATATTGACTCCTTCAACCACATGCTCTCCTGTTTCCGTGCACGGAAGGAATGCGTCGTCGATTATTCCTGCTTGGCGGCTCGTGGGACCTTCAATAAAGAATCTGTCGGGAATTCCAGGCAAGCGCGATCTGACACTCATCATTGCTCCTATCAGACCACCGCCGCCATCATCCGGCATCTGCTTTCCGTAGGCATTCAGGAATTGTGCAAATATTCGAAGTTCGCACGATCTGAAAGACTGTTGAAAGCTGAGTTCGCAATCCTCTCGATCATGACTGCATACCTGCAACATGCCTCTCCAGTCATGCGGTGGACTCTTGCCCAGCAGAGACGATACACCAGGGTTTACCTTGGAGCCGTCGGACATGAAGTTCTCGCGAAATGTGATACTGACTGAATGCTTGAAGGAGAAAGCTTTTTTGTTTGGATTTCGAAGAGCGAGTACTCGTGTCATAGAAATTCGTCTGAAGCCAGCGAATTCAGCWCCAGATGCAGTCATATTTTGGAGTGTTTCGAACGATGTACTCTGGACCCAGCTCAACTCAATGTCTTCGCTATTTCCCGGGAGGCTTGCAACGATATAGTGACTTTCTGAAGGWCGAGGCTTGGTTGCTAAGAAATCGACCATCTTTCTGCAGATCTGTTTGTGATAGCGCCAATCTGACTTCTGGCATGAAGTTGAGCAGTAGGTAGTTGTCTTACAGCTCGAGCAAGACATGAGACTTGCACCGCTGTTTGTACTGGAGGCATTGCACCAAGCGCAATATTTGGGAGCCATTGTCGGTCGAGAAAACACTTTCTGGATAGCGAATCAGAGTGCAGAAGCGACTTTCAAGGAAGGACACACTCAGTAGTCGGGACTGGATTTTGTAGCAAATATTGCTACGGAGGAAACTTGCGTACCTTAGACGCTCGGAATCAAGTTAGAGACWGATCTCAATCCRTAAGCTGAGAATCTTGGTCGATTTCMCCAGAGTTGTGAGTGAGATGGAATGGTTGTGGATTTAGGAAGTAATAGAAAGRTTTAGATTAAAAGAAGACACAAGAAGCGACGATTTAACATCCGAAGGTGAGAGCTCGCTGACTTCTCTTCAGACCATTCACCCTCGAGTTGTGAATTCATCGATGTCAGCCATCGAAACAAGCGAAAGCCCTATCGAACGATGACAACAATCACACACTTTCCAAAAGGGTTTCGGCTATTGTTATTTTCAGCTTCAGATGGTCCCTATCATAGCGGGCACTAGACTTTCAAGTGCTGATGAACCGAACGTCTTCGAAATTAGGGTTCGCACGGGCAACGGCTCTTGGTTCTGTTAACCTACATCTCATTGAACTCGTTGCCGGGAGACTGATCTGTGAAGATACAACATTCTATAGTGGAGTTCGGACTTTTACTATCGGTGAACCTAATGGTATGCTGTCACTAACTTAAGCGAGCACATAAACGCTAGTTCGATTTCCAGTCATGATCCAATTCCGAGGGTTACAAATATGCTCCACGACGGCTCTGAGAATACAAACTAGTTTCCCTTTTCATTATTAGTGATAATTCTTGCCATCGAACACACTAGTAGGCACTTACTCTGAACCTGCGAGAAGTCGGAAAATGGTGCTCTCACGTTTCTGACATACCAAAAGTGTATTCTTCTGAGCATTTCTCACCATACCTAGMGCGAGGCAGTCACTGACGTAATTTGCCCACGAAAGAAAAGCAAGAAGAACTTTAGTTAGGCGATACCGGCGGGTAAATCCTATTCCCTACTTTGAATTAGCTAAAACCATTTCATGGCTCTAAAATGTTCTGCTGCAACAACACAACAGCGATGAAAGCGGCCGAATTGTTACCTAACACAAAGCCACTGACGTTTCAGTTCAGTGTGCAGTTAACAATGAATTCTCCCTTCTGGAGATCTGGTTCGAGACCTCGTCAACGGTGAATAGAGCCATCTGAGTTCGTGCTAGTGCTTACATACATCGAAACCTTACCTTCTCACCGGAGGGTTCCCCGACATCTGAGGGGTAATTTGTATTGAACCAAGTGCCGTGGGGCGACTATCGTGACGCCATCTAGATGATAACTGGTAGATTCAGGTACATTGTATGGTAGAGTGCCGTATCGTTAGTTCCCGCCACTAATGCCGCGGGGGTCGGAATTAAGTAGCTATCTCCATAGAAGCATAACCTCGCAAAATATAACACCGGGACGTGTTGCTTTATTGGAATAGAATAGATCTTGGTCACTTACCGCTCGGAGATACTAAAGGGCTCTCAGGTTAATCTTTAGATGTTCGTGTCTGAAGTCTGGGACTGGTGGAGTAATGGGATATCGACGCCGACAATAGAGGCCTTTTGCACCCCCTGAAATATTATTTCAACAGAGGTACCTGGCGCACTAGTAATTACCTGATAAAGTAAATGATAGTCTAGTGCTAAGAGTGTTCTTTTACAACTTATATTCTCTATCGTAAGGTCTTAGTAGCCTAAGGACGTAGTATAGTAGGTTCCTACCGTGATCGTCAGGATATAGAAAAGATTCTCAGGTAGATATACCGAGAATATAAAGATATAACAGGTCCTACGAATATTAGCGTTAAGGTACGATTTCGAGAATCGTACCTTAACGCTAAGGACGCTTAATAAATATTCTCGGAAGGTAAACCCTACTTTAGTAAGAGAGCCGTCGATTATTATAAAATCCGTAAATTTCAGGGGGTGTAAAAGGCCTCTAATATTTAGGCAGGCGGTGTCTCCGACTTCACAAGCGCGATACAATTTGCCACTTCTGTGATGGGCATCTCGAAATGCGATGTCTGGGTCATGGGATAGTTGAAGCGAGGCGATATATTGACCTTGAGTACTTCTCTGATTTTAAGTAGCATGTAACAACACCTCGCATGAAGACTCACACTGAACGCAATCTTATCTGCATTCGAAAGTAAAAGGAAAGTAAAACACAACATAGAGGAGTCCAATTCCCTTATCTGCTACTGACAAAAAGACAAAGAAGAATTTGAGAGTCTATCGTCGTCTATTGTCGATCTCGACCGAGAAATGACTCGAGGACAAGGGAAACTTAAATAAATTAACATTACATGAGTTCCCTTGAAGCGACTACCTGAATGCTATAAACAAAGTTTGCAAAGTTAGTACCTGAAAAGGAGTAAGTGAAGCTAGACGATATGGAGTATCCTATTACTGAAAGCGAGTCCAGACGAGCCCGGGGAATCGAGTGTCTGGGGATACTTGACAGTCTTATACATTTTCAGAATCCAGCGTAAAATAGACTCAGGAGATCCAGAAGTTTATTAGAATCCGAGGACGCTTGGCGGTATAATCATGAAATATCCATGACCCTTGGGGTTTCCCCTCATGCGTGAAACTCAATTCGACCCAAGAGTTGTATCTTTGGTATCGTGTGATGCAGATGCCGGAGACTGCCGTCGACTTGGCTACATACCAAGGGTACTGTTGACGAAGGAAGAAAGGTGTCAAGTGGTCAGACTGTAGCGTTAGCGACGAAGGACGTTGAAGGCAAACGAAGCGAGCGAGGRGCGAGCGAGGGGCGAGGAGCGAGGAGCGAGAAACTTTATGCAAAAGCTGCAGCATATTGTGCACAGGTGGGGCAACGTCCCGGACCCGGACGTCACACAGCTTGAAAGTCTCTTTGTGAGTGGCTCACAGAACCATACCAAATTATTATTCTCTGCTGGGAGCCTCTTTATATGCCCCTGCACACGGGAGTTGAACGTGGCCTCGGGAACTCTTGAGCTCCGATCTCCGTCTAGAAACCCCAGAGAAGTTCTCTTAAGCTCTTTTGATTGGATTTTACAAAGCAGATGACTTCCGTCGCCGACATCATTGTCGGGCCACTCGAGGGATTTTAAACACTTCAAATCTACGACATCTCCCGATGATTGTATTTGAGGCGTCAGATGGACTCATTATGAGTGATCAGGGGGAGCTCTTGTGAAGCCAAATAATGGATTATAATCACACCCTACTTAAACAAATATACGGTACTGTATCAGGGATCGGATCGGATTTACATACGGACTCGGATCGTATTGCGGGGTGGGTCGTATTCGTTCAGCTAACCTTATACGCGTAAGAAATCTGAAATGCATACCTATTTGAGCAAAACCGCATATAAGCTGACTTCACCCGCCGCAAACCTCTGCTGCGGCCTGACGCCGCGTGTCCCAATAAATTGAAGCGTATTCATAGGCTGAGAGAGTCTGTTGAAGGTTGAAGTGTCCAACTTTCAAGAGGAGGAATCACTGCCTTTTCATAGCGATTTTATGGTGACCATGTCGACCACATCATGGAGATACTCGGATAGCAAGAGTCTCCGGCCCGAAGCATCGTGGCTGCCCTGGAGTACCAAGACTTTCGAGAAAGCTTTGGGCACACCTTATCGAATTGACGATCGCCGTTTGTATTTGGTACTCAGGGGTACCGGGCTCGGCACGCGAGTCGGACTTAAGGCTGAGTGTCCGATATGAAAAGTTTCTTTGCGAAAATTAGGTAGAGTTGACAAAAGGGAATAACAAGACTCAAGAAGACTGGGAAAGTGACCAAATTGGACTAATGGATACTCGGCGAAAATCCGCCTTGTGGATGGAGGATCTACCGAGGTGAAGAGCCTCATTAGCCACCTACTTCATTTGGCCCATAGATCCAACATAAAAAGAAGATGTGGAACTCCGCTAGAACTCG
This sequence comes from Chaetoscypha palmicola, assembly GCA_003988945.1. Classification (NCBI taxonomy): domain Eukaryota; kingdom Fungi; phylum Ascomycota; class Leotiomycetes; order Helotiales; family Helotiaceae; genus Chaetoscypha; species Chaetoscypha palmicola. The sequence goes on from QYAH01000766.1 coordinate 9,480, forward strand.
AACCAGATCAGAAATGGCAACATACGGCTAAAGCTTCAGTCGGCAAGGAATCTTACTTTCAAAGTTTGGAACAATTGCAAACTAATGTCTTTTAGATAGCAGCTAAACATCTAGGAAACCGCTATCTCTGACACCTGAAAATGTATTTTCGTCTTCGAGCTTTGGTTTGGTTTGTCATGCTCCCCTGGGCTCTTGATCTAGACCAACTGGAATTTCAGGGACGATTCGCCGTACCGACGATCTGGTAAATCGTCCTACGAAGTAAGAGGGATGGCGAGCGACAGCGGCATCTGATGTACCAAGACATCAGCGGGGATCACCTCTCCACAAGTTTGAGATTCTTATGAAGCACCTACTTTGTGGTTTATCATGCCAAGATATTTCTCCATTTTGTCGGCGGACATAATTCAGTAAGCGATGATTATTCCTGACCGATAAAGGAGCTACTCCCCATCGCCAGAGCCATGCCCCTTATAGATGTTGTACTGCTATCCAAGAAAAAAGCAAACATCGACAGCGCATCACTTCTAAGCTCACTTGCTGGGGATGGAATATGTCAACATCTGATGGACAGAAGTATCGGGGTACCCCTATTTCTATAGCCGAGACGTTCACCTGACCTGCTTTCCCAGAGAATCATACAGTAAGCGCAGTACAGTGCTCGCCCTCGAATCTTTCAACCAGATGCATAGATGGATATCCTATGCGGGAAAATGCACGAGATAATCATTCGATAGGATACTGCTGTAAAATTGTATTCTGCGAAGAAGAGGTTATCACCGACAAGCGCGATCAAGCATGGTGTTCGATGCTTGAGGAACAAACGCCATAGAATGAGTAAGTGCGGCAAAGTTTTGAAATCGCCAAATGGGATTGCGACTGACAGCTATTGTGGGTTATCTTGCAGTCTAGAGCATGCTTGGTCAAATTGTTTGAACAGGAAGCATGGTCAGCAATTACCGCATTTTTGCATTACTTATTAGCGTCTGCGTTGTCCAAAGGGATTAGTGAGCCCCAGATAGCTCCTCCTCGCGTCACATAAGGCATCACGAGTCTTAAATTTACAGGTTTCTAGAAGACTAATCGATTGATTTTTCGTCGCATTCCTAGGGATCTTGGCAATAGGCGCGGACAAGAAAGTGCGGACGAGAGGCATCCCTGCAATAAGGGTGCCTACGCCAGACTGTGATCCTGTACGCTCCCAATGAGGTTCTTCCTAGAAACTGGGACATCTAGGATCACGCTGAGAAGCTGCTGTCGAATTGAAGGAGCAACCTCCGCCTCAAAACAGACTTCTGACCATGCCAACGAGTTGACGCCGCAAACATAAGCCAATATATAAACGACCCTCGTACTATATTCCTAGCTTTTCCTAGCCATCTATTTCATAAGAAAGCTGACGATTCGCACTCACGAAAGTAGGGCTACGTGGGAGGCTTGGAGCCGTGCTTGGACTCGGGGAGCTCGCTCGGCATCCCAGTCTCATGCACTCGGCGTCTACCCAAGTCTTCTCATCCACATCACACCGTTCCTGTGGTAGGCACGCCAAAGTTCATTTTAGGCTTGGGCCCATCGGTAATTTATGAAAAGTTATGCTGGCGTACTTGCGTGGATGCGATTTCTACTTACGAATGACCGGTCACCGTAGTCGGTCGGTGTAAGCAAAAGTGCGGATCCGATACTCTTCTAGAAGACCAGTTACTGTTGGACAAACGCTTGCTTTCGTAACCCTCTAATGACCCGTACTCATGTGCATTTTATGTATCCTCAGCTAATCCTATCCTGGTGTAGCGGGTTCAAAGCAGCTCCCGCAAAAACAACCCATTTTATTTCATAAATCCCTAACAAGCTCAATGTGAAAGGAAAGGCGGAGACCGAGGCCACCCGTTACTGTATTATTACAAGGCTATCAACTCGGATATAACTTAATATCCCGCATACCCTTGACAAGGAACGGCACCCTTATATAATCAACGCACAGCCCTTTGAGCTTCGAGCTTTGTTATATATCTCGACCTCGGCCATATCTGACACTTGGATCACAACACCTCAATTGGCCTTTGAAGATTCACAGTACCATCCCCTATAATGTCTGGGTTACCAACACCTCCAATGGAGGATCAAAAATCTCGAAGACCTTCGAAACCAATCAAACATTCAAGTCGCGCGTCAAAAAGAACTAGCTCATCTCATGAACATGGTCCTGTCGCTATAGATGGTCGACACAAAAGAGTATGGAAAGCGTGCGAGCGATGCCGGATGAAGAAAACAAAGGTACATCAGAAAACGGATTAATTTACTTGATCAGAATTGACTTAAGTACAGTGCGATGGAGAATCGCCGTGCAAAAGGTGCAAAGATGACGGATTAGTATGTACAGCCGGGAGTAGGAAGAAGACCGAATTTAAGCAATTACCACGAGGGTACGTGACCCAACATGACTTTGAAACGTTAATATAATCTTTAGCGAGTTCTAACATTCTTTTCCAGGTACGCGGAAGTGTTAGAAAATACTCAGTACGCTTTGATCGCGACTGTACAAAAACTGTACACTATGGTTCGCAATAATGAGTCGTGGGAGTTGGGCGAGCCAGAATTAAACGAGAGGGGCCAACCCGTCATTCACGATATAGCATCCAGACTTGGGTGTATCCGACCGTCCCCAGATCTACCTTACTCGTTTCCAGAAGGAGCAGAAGATTTTGCAGAGTTACAAGCACAACTACAGGCTGCTCGATCAGAAATGACTTTGGAGGAGGTGGGAAGCAGGAAACAGTCCGCAGACTCGACTTACTCGCCAACACTCGACCGCATCGACAGAGCCAGTAGCACTGAAAGCGATCATTCAACTATGTCCAAGGAGTACAATCAAATGTTGTGGTCACAGAGACAAGCGGCTGGAAAAGTGGCTTTGGCAAAATCAAATGTCCCCATATCTCGTCCTACACCCTTAACCATTGCACAACGACCCTCGATAGACGATGACTCCTCTTACCAGGCCCGAAACTCGATCGAAACTTCACGCTCCGTACCTTCTCCCATCTATACTGATTACCCAACAGGGTCGCCAATGCTTAGGAATGCGTCACCATTCTCACCTTGGTCTGCAGGCGATGATTTTCTTGGTCAGACGCATCCGCTCGATCTTACAGCTCACTACTTGCGACAAAACATGGCAATGCCTCGATCATCACCTCTTGCTACCAATGGGCTCGGATTGCAGACTGAGGATATGAAAATGCAATACAACGATGGCTTGCCTGCGATGGATTTCCCTGAAGGAACGATACGACCGAATATGCTTGATTGCAACACTGGGACAGAAATGTTCGATCAAATAATGTATGGCACGGGCTTCGATGGTCCATTGGGTATGGCTTGAATTGCATAGCCATGAATTTTGTTGACTAGTGTTACACGTCAGACGAAAATCACCCATCTCACTGCTTAGGCGGAAAGGGGCGCAGGCGCATCTGAGTTTCTTGGGCTACACCATGACGAATTTCTTTGCTCATTAAGATTCCCATTCTTGTTCAAAAGGATCCTTGGCTTCTCGGGTGTAAGATTATAGACGAATCCGCAAGTTGGATGGGTAATGGGACTACAGGCGTTTAGGGATTACCATAGATGCGACCCACGAGTGTCGCGGGGTCCATATGAAATACGAAAGGGGCTTGCATCCTTGGACCGCACCCATCTGGTCACTCAATTCTCAATGTGAAAACATCAATGTCTAATTAGATCTGGGACTGTATCTTACAACATTGTTCGTAACGAGCGTCAATGGGCTGTTTCTCGCATTCTTTGAGCCAGTAATGGTTTAGCGAATAGGGGGGGGCGGACTTTAGCCCCGCGGACATAGAATCGGTATCAAATGTGCTTCATAATCAGGATGCAGGCCCCTCCTTTGTCTGATACACAAAATTATCACGATTACCAATGTCGAATTGTCCCCGGGATCCACAGCTTCAAAGACGAAGCTGAATAATTCCTATCCTCTGCTGCTCTGGAGAGCCAGCCTCCTTTCATCGAATGCTGCCATGAAGGTTAATGGTACTCCGTACTCCGTATCAACTAAGCCAATAACTCAACGCGCATCGGTGCGCCGGTGAAGGACCAAACTACTGCTGGTTTCATACAGTACATGAAGGAACAGGCGCCTTTTCGGACCTGTACTGTCGATCATCTCATCAGCCACGATTTTACTGCTTACGTTGTGACTGTTCTCCCCTCATATTTCATTTGAAGATGTGGCTAGTAAAATCACAGGGCTGGATGCTCGTTTAGGCAATAGGTCGTCATCCAATCTCGATTACAGACTCGTGAGTCGTCCTCATACGGAATCACCTGTCCTTGGTATCTTAGCTGCATTACCATTCGAGCTTCAGGTCAGCATCTCCAGCTTCTAAGAATGCCTTTTGCTATGTAGCATAGACGTTTTTCTATATAGCATAGACCCCCCCACATAATACAAGTAATTACTATACAAACTACGGGCGCAACTGTGACGCTTGTTAAACCAACTATACAACTCTAACTCCTACCTCGCTGTCGCTACCTTACTGTCGCTGTATTATATAGTGTTATAATTAGTTAGCCTATTTTTTCTTCCTTACTAAGGACACGTATATCAACCTTCTATATAACACTTCTATATAATATAACTACACCTACTCTCTTAAAGCTATTCTCATATTGCTTATAGACTATCTATCGATATATTTACTATTAATTATTCTTCTACTATAGCCTCGAATCTATCTACCCTATATACGTCTAACAATACTATATCTGCCGCTCGGAATCTCTATATTAAGATTAGGCCTCTACCTACTAGTACCTTTAATAATAAGGAAGTATACGCCGAATACCTTTATAATTATAGTATTAAGTATAGTTAGACGCTAAAAGAGGCATAATCTTATCCTCCTACGTTATAGCGAAAGCGTTCTAGTAGCTTGCTCCTAAATTAGATTTAGTTCGTCTATAACAAATCATATAACAATTAAGAGGTTATTAATCGAATATTAAGTATATACGAGAGTAAGAGGAGGAAGAGATTAATAATCCGTACTAAGTGTTAATTTAGCTTAAAGCTTACTCGTAAGGGTTTAAAGTAGATTCTCTTACCTTATAGCGAGCGTATAATATACAACCATATACCTTATATCTCGCCTACCGCCGACCCTACTAATCGTCTCCGCTACTAACCTGTAGAGGTAATTAAGTAAATTAGGATATAATATACAGGAGGTATAGTGCCGTTGACGATCTTATTAAATTTACGGAATAAGAACCTAAAGATTACGCTTATCTATAAGGATATATCTAATATTATCGCTACTATAAGAAGGCGTAGATTAGGTAATAAGTCGCCTATATACTAGCTACTTAATATACGTACTACGCCTCCCACGTGTAATATAATCGTGCTCTTCGCTCTACTAACAATTTAGTAGGAGTTAACTAGCGAAGGCTTTCGACCTACGTTCTAAAAACAGCCCTAATATAGCCCCGATAGCACTCCTAACCCAGATACTAATCGGCTAACTCAGCTCTTTTTCCTTTATCTATAGGCTATAGAGTTATAGATAAAGCATCCTTTTATACTATTAATAGACTCTACGTATAAGACTAATTATTTCTAGATACCTCTACTTAATATATACGCTATTATAGGTAATAATAAGGTTATTTAAGTAGGCTTATACTTTATAGGAGGTGAAAAAGAGGCTAATTACGACTTTGCTATCTAATTAATAAGAGCTGTTATAGACGAGAAAAACATCTAGGAACCTACAGTAATCGTTACAGATCGAGAACTTATACTTATTAACTCTCTTAAGCGTTACTTCGATTAATCGGATTATATACTCTATCGATAGCACGTTAATATAAATATTCTCGCTAATTATAAGAAGTACTTCCCTAGGGCATATAAAGTTAATAGAATATAGTAGCGTTATAGAACCTTTACAAAGTTCCTTAATTAATAGAATACGATCCTCGTATATTTAACTAAAGAAGGTTATCTTAAAGCCTTAAAGCGATTTAGGCGTGATAACCCTCCTACCGTAACAGCGTATTACGAGAGCGTATAGCTAGTGTAGAAGGAGAAGTTAGTACGCTATTAGGTTGATTAAATATTCTACTTTAGATATCTCGTAACGTCTACTATTAAAGGTTGTTACGTAGGATTAAAGAAGTATCTAAAAGCGTTAATCTTTAGATTAGATAGCGTATTTATTAAACTTAAGAATTTCTAGGAGAATTAATACTATATAATATTAGATATTACGGCACGCTAGGTTAATTCCTTATATAACTACTATCGCCGCCCGCTATTTACTCTCTTAAGTAGATTTGTTTATAGATTTACGCTTAATAAGATCCTCGTAGAATTAGCTAAATTACTACGAGATAAGAGTAAGCGCCTACTTAATTAATACTATTATATATCGTGGGTTTCTCTTAGGATACTATACTAGTATATAATCTAGAAGCGACGACGAGATCTAGGGCATCTACTCCTTATAGACGTCTACCTATATTAGTACGTCTATACCGAAGATAAGAATAAGGCTATTCCTAGTGAGTACTTAAAGATCCGTAAGCCTAGGAAGTTGAAATCTAAAGGGAGGCCTATAGGAGCGCTCAGCGGTAATTTAAGAGTTATATCGTCAAGTACGTAACGTAATCTATTATCTTTTAAGTTAACTAGCGCTTAAAAACAAGTGTATTTAAGCTCTACTCCTCTAGTAATCGAAACACTAACTCTTAAGCGAGATCTAAGTAGTTAATTCGTTATTCTATAATTACCTATATAGCGTGAGCGGTACTAGAGAATCTAAGGTCGTATAACTACGTAACTCGCTCTTAATCGAATTAAGCTAAGTAGCGATAATTACGTCCTAGGAATATAACTATAACGAGTATATTTAATAGGTATAGGAGCTTTAAAAAAGATCTAGGATAAGGATATAACTAATAATAATAGCGACATACTTAAAGAGATCGAATTAGAGATATCTACTAAACTAGATGAGGTAATTAGTAGTAGTAATAAGCGTCGACGTACTAGTATAGCTTTATCGGTAATAGATAGAGTAGAATTAGCACGTTAATAATACTACCGTATATTTAATAATAATAATAAATTTAGCGAGTTCTACGATATCGAATTTAGCGTAGAGATCGAAGCCTTAATTAACGCTAAGAAAGCTTATTAAGACCTATAACTACTACTAATATCGATAATATTTACGCCTCTAAAGCGACCTGTTTCTTAGTATTCCGCGCTTACGATTTAATCCTCTCCTCGGTTATAAGAGTAATTCCTTAATCTAATCGGCGAGTATATAGAAGTTGTAGAGGCTCTAGACGATAGGGATAGCTTTATAACGACATAAGCTGATTCACGGGCTAAGAAGAGGCATGTAGGAGTGCATTCTAAGGCTGATAGTGAGTCCTTTATTAGGTACTAATACGAAGGATATAGAAAAGATACTATATATAATATATAGGAGAAATCCTTTCTATATATAGAGGCCTCCTTAT
>QYAH01000773.1:0-16404 GCA_003988945.1 Chaetoscypha palmicola
GCGGATAGCTTAGGTAGATAGAAGTATAAACACCTCTAGAGTACCGGAACTTACTATAGAGTTAGCCTATTATAGTCGCGATTATCGTCTACTACTCTTATTAATAATAGATATATTTACCGTCTAATTCTCTTACTCTCTAATCCGTAAAGTCTTTAAATAAAGAGAATATTATTAGCTAGATCCTATAGAAGTACTACGTAAAGGGGGCCTATTAAGCTTCGAAGATGTACACCTGACGTAAGTAACACATCCCTAGAGAAGGAATAAGAGTTACTATACTCCCCCTCCTGGGATTGATAGGAAATTTCCTGTGACATCTACAGGTTCAAGAAGCTTCATGGCTACGCCTACGAGCGCGCAGTGGGGTTGATGCCTGGCTATGATGGTTGATGCCTGATCGCGACTTCAAGCTCCCTCTCCGTAGCAACACCAAGCTCTCCCACCGACGGAACAGCCCATTCACAAATCAACAGACTGTCAATTGTCTCCGCGTTTTCATCCCTTTCCCAAAAGTTTCAACCAATTCATATCCTCGATCAATCAATCTCGTACGCAATTCCATGAGCCACAACTTGTCCACCACCCCACCACCATCATGACATCCCGCCTCGTCCTCGTAATTGGGGACCTCTTCACATCCCCGACCGAGCAATAGACATACCAGCTAAAGTGCCTCTCTCTCCTCCCTCTCCCCAACCTTTCTAACCCCCTTCTCAGTTCAAAAAACTCCTTACCCCCGGCAAAATCGGGCAAACCCTCTGTCTCGGAAACCTCACCGACAAACCAACCTACGACTACCTCCGCTCCATCTCCCCGGATCTYAAAATCGTCAAGGGCCGCTTCGACGCCGACGCCACCTCCCTCCCSCTCGCGCAGACCGTCGCGCACGGCAGTCTGAAGATCGGCTTCCTCGAGGGCTTCAGYATGGTYGCGCCCATGGAGATGGATCTCATGCTGGCGGAGGCGAATAAGATGGATGTGGATGTGCTGTGTTGGGGCGGCACGCATCGGTTTGATGCGTTTGAGTATGAGAATAAGTTTTTTGTCAATCCGGGGAGTGCGACGGGGGCGTTTACGAGTGGGTGGGTTGGGGAGGGGGAGGAGATGGTGCCGAGYTTTTGTTTGATGGATGTAAGTGCTTGAGATGTCGCGAGCTGGACGCAGATGGGATGAGGAGTGGAGTGTGTGCTAATGATGTTGTGCTGTGTAGGTTCAGGGCATTGGATTGACGCTTTATGTKTATCAGCTTAGGAAGGATGCGAATGGGACGGAGAGTGTKAATGTGGAGAAGATCACATATACCAAGGTGGTGGGAAGCTCATGATACCATCGGATACCGCGGATATGTCTACATGGGTCATGATGGAGGAATGGCAGGCATCGATATATGTCAGGAGAGATATATGCCCTCCGTGGTACGGTATACAYATTACCGTATGGACGAGTTATTRTCGGATGACCGGCCGACGACATCCAACTATTGATCAGCTACGGAGCTCAACTTCAATCGGCTGCCGATGTCACAAACTCGAACCCAGATATTCTTCACGCGCTGAGGCGCGTGCAATACCACCAATACGTCTTGAGCTTGGAGCGCGGGCCGTTGGACGGAGAGAGCTAGCTAGGACCAAAGACGGTTTAGGCCACCTCTTCGAATATACCTGCGAACGTACCTTTCAAAGAGCAATCCATGTTTTTCGATCTGGCATGTCATCTCTGCGACCACCTCGATCATGATGGATATTTGAGATACTAAGTCAACTAGCAGTTAACCTCTCCTATACAACACCTCTGGCTCTCATTAATCATTCCGCAAGTCCTCTCCCGTAGAAACAAGAGCTTTTCACTCGACCTGTAGTACAGGAATTCTTCTTCTGTATGTTTGAGTACATTTTGCTATCTCATTCCGTTTCCCTACAAGAGCATGCTACTACGCCCTTTTCATGTACTTCAATCCCTTCTCATACAATGGGACCCCATCTTGTACTATCTACTCCTGTACTATCTTATTACAACCCCCTTTCGCTTTTCCTCCCCCTCATGATATTTAGATATACATTCTAGATCCGTTGTTTCGTAGTCGTTGTTGAAAGACGGCAGGATGGTAAACCTTGCTGGATACTGATCAGATAGATACGACCGACGTGAAAAGGAAATGCTTTCCTGTCTAGCATGGTGGTCGAAGCATGCTTAAGTTGGATTCAAAGGACGGAATGTATGAGGCGCAGGTGTATTTTTATGCGTAAGGCAGGGGATTGGAGGGTTTGATACCACGGGGAGGAATACTTGACGAGGGAGAAGAGAGTCAGCTCCTCGGCGTTTGCATATGTATAGGTTTGATATTTATTTGTGTTCATGTGTTGAACCGAGGTAGATAGAGCTAATGAGTAGTACAGATGTCTTCCAGTAATGTACGAGATCGTMATGCATCAATAGCAYCACCACTTTACAACCATTCTCAGAGCAACCGCCCAATTTTACCGAACCAAGCTGCTTGCAAATTCGCCCTCCATATATATCAACACACCATGACCCAACAATCCTCCAGCAAACAAAGCAATGCAACTCCATTTCTGGCCGATTACCACGCCATCTCCACTTCCTCAACTCATCACGCCCAAAACACCCAACCTCCCAACCTCCTCCCCACCCCACCCAACCACAAGATGGATCCTTACACCCAATATCCTCATCTCGAACGCYCTCGCTTCCTCAACACTCATGCCCGCGATAGCATCGACGTTTCGCCCAAATAACTGCTCCCATGCCCGTGACGACCAGAGGAGTTTCGCGGATTCGATGCAGCCGGTTTCGTCGATTAGGTGTCCGAGGAGACGGGGGTTGAGGTGSAGGGTTAGGGCGTTGGAACAGCGGAGACACGGGGTGGAGGAGGTGTTGGAGTATGTTGGGATTCCGCAGGTGGTGCTGGGGGGTGTTAGTTGATGCGATGTATGGAGGGGGGAGGGAGATTACCATTGTGCGCACATCAGCATGTTGCGTCTCTGGAGGGTGGTGAGGGACATGTCGAGGATKATGACGTTGATGAAGCCGGTGAAGATGTTGCTTCCGCYGGTACGTGTCCTATGTTCGTCAGAMRAGYGACAGGAAATRGTGAGGATATAATCGTATAGGYGACTTACCAAATATCCAGCTCCGCCAACGTAAACAACATCCTCACCACCCCCTCCTCCGCCGCCTCCACATCCCACACGTCCTCCGGAAACTCCAAACACATCCCCTCCTTCTTCGTCAACGTCCTCGCATACCGCCTCAACCACTCCGCATCCGCACACTCGGGATCAACATCAACCATCGTGCCCCTACSCACCTCCAACGCSCCCATCCCTCCCWTCCCAATCCTAAACCCRGGCCTCGAAACCAACACCACCGTCCCCCCAACCACCCACTCCCTAACCCCCGCTCCCATCTCCCCCCACAAACTAACCGCCACCTCCCCCGTATGATCCCCAACCCTCACCTCCACCACCTCGCGTCCCGTGACCACGTTCCTCGCCCCAACACTCTTCACGCACCCCAACACCCTCACCCTCTCACACTCCCACCCGCCTGCTAGAAACCCCCCAATCGTCATCAATCCCGCCAGCACCTCGCCCTCGCGATACCCAAGCGGCGCGCGGCAGATGGTCGCTGASGAGGAGCGCGTGTGCTGGATTACATGATCACTGCCCACGCGGCCCGGGAAGACGTTCGCGTAGAGATGCACGTCTGGGATGGGCGCTGAGGGCGGCGTGGATGTTAGGAAGGTGGTGTAGATCGTTAGGAGCGTGTCTAAGGTTAGTGGAAGTGGCTGCGTTGCGAAGTAGAGCTTGATCTAGACAACGCACGTAAGTAGTAGTTAGTTAGAAATCTGGGATGGGGAAGGGACATACGGATATGACGCCTGTGTCGTCGCGCAGTAGGAGGTAACACCAGCCTTGTGCGCGTGGCTCTTTCGCGCTGGCGCCGCGGAAGATACTGAGGTTTACGATGCGTCCGATGAATGTTACTGCGCTGGGGAGCGTCGCGATTGTGTGTTCGGTGTAGGAGCGGGTTGGTGTCCAGGTGTTGGGGGGGTTGGTGAGTTCGGTGGTGGTGAAGCCGTCGGAGGGGATTGTTGGGCGGGAGAGAGGAGGAGGAGGATGTCTGGTGCTGATGGCGGTGGTGGCATCGGGATTGGGATTGGGATTGGGATTGGGATTGGGAGAGCGGGCGTAGAAGGATTGGATGGAGGGATAGGTTTGTGGCATGGTGAGGTATGGGTGGTGATGTTGATGGTGAGATGAGGTGAGTTGAGGTGAAGAGAACTATGATGGAAATTTATAATAATAATAGTCAGAAGGTGAACGTGACTATCGCCCTCAAGTAAACAACGCAAAACTCAACCACACCCACACACATCCGCACCAGCCCATTATCAAGTAGCATACCGAAATATCCTATCCTCAAACTCAAAATCTCTATTCCACGTACAGTACATATTTATATTCCTCTCCCTACCAACCGATCGCTCTACCCTAACATCATCTTCTCAGTCCTTAACTCAATGCCACACACCTCCATATCCATCCCCTCCAACCTAACATCTCATCCTAAAAATCACATTATATAACCCACCAAGCTACCCATCCAACCAGCCCAGCCACCACCTTACCTATCCATCGCACACCCTTCCCACAAACAAGCCTCAACCCAATCCAACCCCAATTCAGTATCTATCCTCAAAGACCACCCAACCTAACCAACCAGGCAATCATTACACACTTAGTGATATATAACCATCTTACACCTCCTTCCCTACCTCCTTCCCTTACCTCCTTCCATAAGGAAGTAAAGAGACCATATAACCCCCCCATCCCCCCATCCACCCATCCACCCTCCATCTTCAACTCCAGCACACCCAAATATGCGCACTCCATACACCAAACCATACCCACCCCACCATACCCAGCACAAAACACCATTCAACCCAGCTAACATGATGCGATATCCAAACACTCCACCCTCCACCCTACCCTCTCTCAGTTAACCTTACATCTAGGAATAGATACGTATCACTACACATATCTCGCCTTCTCCCGAGCTGTCTGCGAGAACTGCAAATATGCACCATATACCCTTATAGATCTTTACACCGTGTATTTTACAGTATGAGAACGTGCCGGCTACTTTCACTAGGACAACTGCAAGATATATGTAATGAGCTTACGAAAGATGTTCTACATCATTTCTCGAGCAAGATGTAAAGTTCTCGCAGGAAAAATAAGGCGAGAGAGTTTACATGGACATCAAAGTACAAGTCGGAATTCACCAAGGATGAGAAGGTACAATTGGACTTTCGATGAACAGTTTTAGTCTAAAGAATGAATAACGGCACTTATCGCCGTGGGTAGACTAGTATACGCAATCCACCCCATCCCAAATGAGATTCCCTCCCTCACGACCAAAAAGACCAAGCTTAGAAAAGCTTATGCTCCAAAGTCATATCATTCTCCGGCTCAAGACCGACACAAGCACGGAAGATATTGGTCAAAGCAGCTCGTTGTTTAGCAAGAGAATTGATGACAGGCGATCCCGGTGGGGTCATTGGAGCCTTGAGCATGTAGCTAAGAATGCTGAGAACGCTGTGGAAGTTTGCGAATTCCTTGGTTGTGGCGCCGTCGATGGCGTGGGCTTTCCATTGAATACGCGTCATCATCTCTGCAATCAAGACAAGATCTATGATCAAGGGTGACGCAAGTAGAGAGTCTTCGCAGACATTGAAGAGGCTAGGATTGTCAGTGGATTCATGGCGACAAGTAGAAGGATAACTTACGAAATGGTTTGGTGACCACCCATGAATATCTCGGCGTAGTACTCATCCAGAGCACGCTTGTTGTCTCCAACMGCTGGCATGTACTTGATTACAACAGTGTGATCTGGATGCTCCCCCTTCTTGTAAAGAACAGTGTTGGCTTCAACCATGTCATCAACAACGTTGGACTTGGAGATCTCCTTGGAGCGGAATTGCTTTTGAGAGCTGAGATTCTTCCCATCATTGTTACCAAGGTGATTGTAACTTGCGATGGAGGTAAGTTTGATACCAGCACTGATCAAGAAATCAACAAGAGCAGACTTCATCTTGGTTTGACCGGATTTGAAATCGTCMCCACCAATGAAAGCATTGTGCTTCTCGGCAAACTCGATAGCACCAGGGACAAAGGTGTTCTGTGGAGATCCGTTGATGAATGGAGCGTTTTCAAGAATGGAAGCAATGGCGAAAACAGTGGATGGAGAGACCTCATCGTGTCCRTTCTCGATAGCCTTCATGAGATTGTCAGCTGTATCGTTGACACCAGGAATGAGCTCGGCGAATCTTTCGGTATTGGCAGTCCATTGAACAATGACTTTGTCGAGAGCATGCTTGGCCTTGAAGTCGCTGCGGAAATGTTAGCACTTGCAAATAATGAATCGTGATGATGATCTCACCGAATGTCCTTTCGGATCTGCTCAACATGAGCAAGGCAAGCCTTGCTACCTGGGATCAAATTGTCGGCACGATCTTCTTGGTTGGCGGCAATAAAGTCAGGGTAGTAGATGCTGGGAAGCGGAACCATTTCAGTCATCTCCTTCTTGACTTGTGCCTTCAAAGTTGGCTCCAGAACAGCAGCTCTGTCCATGGCAGCAGACAAGTTCATACCACTGATATCCCATCCACCGATGGCAAGATCATTGGGATGAACCATTGGCAAGACATTTTGGAAGGGAATATTGACATCCTTGGCAGTTTTGGCATTTGTACCGAGCTTCATGGTAGATCCCATGACAACTGATCCATAGTAGTTGGCAGTGCGAGGACCTTCACGGGTGTCCCAAGTAAGACCGCGGCGATTGGCAATGATACCAGCCGTCACAGTTGTCCCGTTGTTGCCACCCAGACCGACCAACATCATGCCGGTCTTTGGGACCTTACGTTCAACTTTGAAGTCATAGACCGTCTCTTTTGGGACAGCCTCAAATTTTCCATCGGCAGTTTCGTTAACTAAAGTTGTGCGGTAGGTATATTTGGTGTTGATTTCACCCTCGGTGTAAACAACGTTTGGGGAATTGACCGTGAAGAGGTCTTTGGGGGTAGAGGTAGTGGTTGCATTTCCGTTCGAGGAGACCGTTCCGTCGTCCGCGTGAGGAGCCATCTTGTCAGATTATATTGAGAATTGACTGAAAGATGGAGGTGGCAGTGTTGTTGACGTTCGAAAGATTAATTTATCTAACGAATGGAGAGTCCGATGCCCCTGCGGGAGAAGAGCAACGGCCTCCTGCGAACGGATGATGCGATCTGGAATGAGGTTAGCAAGAATATCGCGAAAGTCACAAACCTCCTGTGTCTATTCCAATGGCACGTTGCGAGGACTCTTTCCCATGCCGCCCACGAATATTCCTACCACGAACGGAGTCAAATTGGGAAGGCTTACGAGTTAAGGAGATTGGAAAACGTCTTGACGACTGGGTGATCACACTCGAGAGCGCGATCGACTAGGGGTATGGTTGGGAGGAACTCGAAAGTTCAGTTAAGCGGAGATGTTCAAAGAATTGTTTAATGTTGTTGTTGTTGCAAGAAGAAAGAAATGAAGGGAGAGAAAATTGTTATGTAGTAAAGGGAAGCTCGGTAACGGCGGTCGTTGGTGCCCCGCCATGCAGAAGCGATGAACTGATTGTGGATAGTGGGGTGTCACGTGGGCGGGCCAGTCCTCCAGAACCTCCCCCAACGTCCCGTACACTGGCACCAGCTGCGGCGCGATAKAGCTCACTACACTCCTTTGGAATTCTTGCATGCCAATAAACCACTTGGACACTATCGTGAGATTCGTGGCGAACACTCAATGGGCTTCTATTTATCCGGCTCTCCAACGTGTTCTATGCGCATGTACTGTACATGTACTACTGTACTGTACATCCCTTCCAAACAGGATCTGGCCTGTGAGAACGGCACCGTACAACGCMAATTACCATACGATACAATTACGATAGTACGACGGAACCTGCTGCGATACAACCTGTGGGAACTTTGCTTCGTCAAAGGAGACGTAATTGATTGCGCTGACAGCACAAATCCTTTGCCAGGCAGCAGCGATCTACTTTGGCTCTCTCTCACATATCGAACGACAGTGATTATCAATTACCTCCAAGACTCTGTTGGAAGGAGGAGCTATTGTCTATTGAACATTGCCCCTCGATCTCGCCCGATCGCGTGCTATAAGTTTGTTACTAGATAGACGCTCAGCTGGGCCAGAGAGGCTTTGGCTAGCTGTGCTGGTAAGGGAGACAAGTATCTGTCCATTGAAGATACTGATACAGATAGCCGTCTTCTGAACAATTGTCAATATCAGAGCGACGCGAACCAATGCCTCCACAGCAGCACAAGAACGCCAATTGGAATTACAGTCTGATGAGCTACTTCGGAACGGCGACTAAGGCCYAGGGTTCAAGTAGAACKAGACCAATAACCCTCATCTCCTGCATTGCGCTTGATCGAGTGACAGCGCAAGTTGTACAGTACAGTATGGGTGGAACTCTTCGACGTTCAAGGATGGATATGCACCATTCTCGAGGAACTCGCACAGATTCTAGACTTCTTCTACCCATCTTTCCTCTCACAACCTGCATCCGAATTCTCGTTGATACACATGCAAACAACCAATGTGGTCCGATGTCGTCCGACATCGCCAGTCTACCAAGTGGCGGTCTACGTAGTTGGCTTGGGAATTCTTGCACCAACAGCGATCCAACCCAATTGGCTTCAAGCGCGTTTTGCACACCGCAATTTGAAAAGCTTAGTGAAAGATCATGCACGAAGTTGATTCGACGAGAAGAAAAAGATACGCAAATGAGATTGGAAGTAAGAATATGGAGCTTTTGAGAGACATCTGACGAGTAGCCCGAACTATTGGCCTGTGGTAGCCGCTGGCCTCATCGTCTTTCACAGCAAAAGAAATGGTAGGATAGCAATCCTCGAGAAGGATATGAGGCACCACTTTGGCTCTTGCGATAACAGTCAGACTGCGATTGTTTCGTCTTTACTCAGAAAAATTCGCAAAGTCCCTTTCGATTCTGAGGTGTACTTCCATCTTGTCCTGATGCCGCGCTGTCACTAACTGGCAATCTCATATGGCCGGCATATCCGAGAAACTTCAAATGTTGACGCTTTCCAGCATCGCGTCCCGCACAACTTGACGCGATCGCTCGTTTTGGAAATCATCTCGTGGGGGTGTTCTAATGTAGAAAAGATCTGATGTTCTGCTTGAAAGCGGTGGATAGCGAATCAGATGGAGTTCATCCACTGGGGAATCATCGTCAATGCTATCGCAGATCGACAAGCCGAACATCACTTCATGTGGAGAATCAGCATGAAGCTCTTAATTACCTCACAGCGATCCCTGAGTTCACCGAGATCTAGAATTGTATTCGAATGTGATGTTTCCCGGTTGTCTCGATTCTTGCGAAGAGCCAAAGTAGATTTAAAGTAGGCGAATCTTGGATGAATTGACACCAGAGAGAATTTGGCGATGGCACTTTAAGACAGCGAATTGACACCAGAGAGAATTTGGCGATGGCACTTTAAGACAGCGACGGCAGCGATGGCTTTCAAAAGAAATACTTCGAAGTACGATAGACAGCGGGTGGCCTGCCGTCTGACAGCCACTTATCATTGGATGGAAAATCGATCAAACGCAAGTCATTCATCTTGGACTTGGTCCGAGCCACAAGATACAAAAGCCAAACAACTCATGCCTCGTGTGACTGGCGAACGATCGCCACCAGCGCAAGGATTTGGCAGGGAAACTCATCTTTCCGCACTTTTGATGTCTCGATTCGAGCAATTGAGCTCTAAGCCACAGACCAAAGTGCGTCTGAATCTGGCAGATTGAAAACGAGGTCTGTTCTACGCTCTTCCCCAAGTTCTTTCTTTAGATTTCATCCTGATCCCGAAACAACCTCAAAACGGAAGCCAGCTTGCCTTTCTCACTACACGGCATATCACCAAGACTGCAAGGCAAGCCAACAGGCAAAAGATAAAGCGAAATCCTCGTCAAATGGYAGCCAAGTAYTGTAGCATTATCACCAAATGTGGACAAACGAAGCTAACCTCTCTCGGCGAGGGAAACCTCGGCTGAAATAAAACTCACGATGCTTTGGGAAGCAGTTCCTGATGATCGGATCAGGGTGCGGCCAAATGACCCCTGAGCCCGGAGATTTTACGTTGGCTCTCATCTAGGGGAGGACAGGCTATTGGGCGGCCTGAATGCCTGAATGAGACCGTGATCACCCCCTGGCCTTAAGAATAGGGATTGTACGAAGTACTCCGTAGAAGTAAAGCAACCATCCCTTTGAAGCCGTGGCAACCACACGACGGGATGCTCAAACCGCAGCTAACGTTGAAGAAAGGAGGGAGGGCTGGAGAGGGGGTGCAACACGTTGCAGCAGACGCACAGAAAACGGGCTTGTGACACTTGACAAGTTGATATGCAACAGATGTCAAGCACCCAAGCAAGCTGCGAAGTAGAATTCCAGAATCCCCACGTATGATATCCCGCCGACTACGATAGACACCAACCAGTGTTTGGACTATTGTTTGGCGTGTGTCTATCTCTTGTTTTGCTTGCGTTGGCGTGAGCCAATTCAGGTACCCGGGACGAGAAATCCAACTCTCTTCAACCGCTGCAATTATCAGTGGTCTTTCTCTCCTGATGGCAGACTAGAAGACTGTTCGGGACAGTAGTGTTGTAGTAGTGCTTGCTCCCTGCCGCAGCTATGTACGCTAGTGTCCGCGAGCTTCCGCCTTTTGTGCATCTTTCTCAGGCTCTGGATAGCAAAGTTTGTTCTGATTGCTCAATACGTGCAGTAGTACTTGATGACGGCTGCAAATGGATTGCTTGATTGGTCGGTATCATAGTGGGGTTTTGGAAATAGATGTCCCTAAGAAGTCTAAACTGTCATTTCTAGCTCGGGTACGCCGCCCAGCAAGACCCGTTACAAGATGATAACTCGTAAAGTATTTTGGAGGAATGCTCCTAACCACTTGCCATGCTCCCTTGAAGGACGGACAGGACGTACAGGACATAAAGTTTTAGGATCTTGATCATCTTCGTCTTCTTTGGGAAACGCTGTCAGTGCTGAGGAGTGTTGATCTTCTTCATCGTAAACAGTTCGTGATCGCGGAGAAGTGGAATCATTCGCAATCACCTATCAATGGACCCTGGAAAAGCTTGGTCCACCTGTCGCAAAATTGCAATTGCAAGTGCAAGGTTGTCCCTGAATTTGGCCGTTCGCGCGCCGCAAGCGACTTCCCTCCTTGTCGTCTTGAGCTTGTCCAGCCAGCCAGCCGAAGAACAGCAACCCTCGAGCCTCACAAGGACTCCTCGTCCTCTTGCAACACAACACAACGTCTTTAGACCTCTTTGGCCACGACTCTCGAAGACATCTCTCTTCGCCCACTGTCTTTACAGTTCCAGCCGGTCTTGGTTTGTTTCTATCTTGCTCCGCAAAGCAAACTATCTATCTATCTATCACTATCATCCGAGACAGAGTACCCTCCTTTAACTTTCTGCTCCAACGTGCGACTCTATTCAAGCTTCAAAAGAAGACTTTCGCCACCTTTTTGCGACCACGAAGCAAAGCAACGCTCTCGATTCTGCTATCTGCTGTGTTCTATCGGAGAATAAGAACCCTCGGGCATTACAAACCACGAGTGTTTTACCGTTGTACCTTCGCTGGCTGTGGAACTCTAACAGCACAGTCCCTCACCGCCGATTTATGACACCCGCGGCCTATGTCTCTCAGAGTATACAACGATTTAGGTCTCGATTGTTAAGAAAGGATAAATTCATTGAAAATGGCTACGGCAAACAGGCAGTCAGGCTTTCTGCCTACCATCAAATGTTCCATGTGTGCTAAGGATATCGATATTTCTCAATTGGGAGATCACGTTTGTGGCCCATCTGGTGAACGTATGTAATCTAAGGAGAAAGAGGATGTTCATCTAGCTAATTCCTGTTCCCAGCGACCCCTCCACCAGAGTCATCTGCCACATTCGAGAAAATGCTACACAAGAGGAATCCGACCAATGGATCGGGATTTTTGAAGCCCAACCGAGCTCTCCCACCGAGAGTCGATACTTCAGCCGCAAGTGTGTATACAACCGCAAGAATATTGGTGGTCTTTCTAATTGTTGTCTGTAGACCGCCCATACTTCCCACAAGACCAATTGACACCGGTCAGCGCATCGCCCTCAAATTATGGCTCCCCAATCGATAGTCAACGCTCACCATTTGCACGCCCATTGCGAAGTGCGACCGCGCCTGCCAGAGCTCCACCCTCCCCCGAATTGCTTTCATCGAACCTCGATTGTGCCTTTCCTGCTTTCCCGACAGCTAAGAAACAGCAAAAAGCCAAACCTCAATATGCTCGTGGACTTGGAGTAGGCAATGCTGATGCCAACCAAATGTATGCGCCGGTAAGTCCGAGAACTGCATCCAGTGGTGGATTGCTTCAAAGAATGAATACAATTGCACCTGGACCGTTTGATATCAACAGAAGAAAGGAGGAAATGGAGAACTCGACACCACACTCTCACCGAAGACAAGGAACAGAAGGGAGTTTGAAGGGTATGATAATGGGTTCTCAGAGAGCTGGAGAGTCTATTGTCCGCCCCTCGACTACTGAACCTCGTCACTCTCGAACATCTACGAATAGTTCAAATGGATCCAAGTCTGGATTTACTGCGAGAGGCATAAAGAAAAATGGCTACGAGGGGTTTGGACCACCCACAACAGAGCCGGGCACTTTCCAGGAACCATTACATGCAGAGAATAGATCCCAAACATTTCCTTTGGAGAGTCCCAGCCAAGAGCAACCTTTCAGACGTCCCTCAGAACCAAGGTCAAATTCTCGCGTTCGACCGACTGTCGAGGATAGGAGGAAACCTTCGATGTCAGGTCCAATACTGTCCAGACCTTTGCCACCCCGTGGAGTCAGCCTTATCAGACCTCGGATTGCCACGAAGCCTGGTGAGGCTCCCCGAGTTCCAGATCTCAATTTGGCTGCAGAGTTTGGAATTGGTAATCCCTACCATACTCCAACAGATTCACAGTCGTCTGATGCATCCGACACTTCTGGAATTAGCGAGGAGAGCAAGGCAAGTTCTAGGTCAAGTCCTCCGAGGTCCGTTAACGGCGACCGTTCACCATTTGACAAAGCTAGCCCGGTCGACACATTGATGGCAGATCTTGAATCTTCCCTATTCGTTTCACCACAGGAGGAACTCCCGCCACGGTTGTCGCCAGAAAGAAGATCGCCGCCAAGAGGACTCGGTCTTCCATCTTCTCCCTTACCAAGCAAGACGAGAGAGCAGCTGGCGCGGCCAATGCTTCCGCCACCAATTCTCAAGAACTCAATGTTGTCACCAGAATCACCAATGGATCCTGCTATTCAGAACGGTCGCTTATCACCAGCTCCCCTTAATCCACCTCGACCTGATGCTACACCTCGATCTGATTCTGCGCGATCCAACAATTCTGACAGTATGGATCGTCGGCCTGCGTCCTCGAAAGGAAATTGTAAAGGTTGTAGTGAGCCGATCAAGGGGAAATCGATATCTTCGGCAGATGGACGGTTGACTGGTCGATATCACAAACACTGTTTTGTTTGTAAAACATGCTCCGAACCGTTCCAAACTGCAACCTTCTACGTAATTGACGATGCACCTTATTGCGACCGTCACTACCACAAGTTGAACGGAAGCACCTGCACAACTTGCGACAAGGGAATTGAGGGGCAATACCTCGAGAGCGAGAGGAAGCAAAAGTTTCACCCTGGATGTCTGACATGTGCCGACTGCAATAGGAGCCTAAAGCGTGATTACTTCGAGATGAATGGATGGGTCTACTGTGAGCGGGATGCGTGGAAGAGATCCCAACAACCAAAATTCCTTGGGGCGTCTGGCTTAGGAGGCAGCAACAGAATGGAGAGAAGGACCACGAGGTTGATGATGATGTGAACCGAATTTGAGTCATGAAATTCGAACTCCACCCAAAAAACAGCTCTACGATGATCCGAACCTCGACGATGACCCTCTTTACAAGCGAACACGACTTTACATTCATCTATTTTCTTCCGATACCGATAAAGCCCAAACTTCCACATACTCGATCTATTCTCTGTCTTGGAGCATTTTGCTGCGGCCTAATCCGGCATGGCGCTATACCCTTCCTAGAGCCCTGCTTTGCTTTGTTTTGCTCTACGCATTGCTTGCATATGTTTTTGTAATTTTTACTCACTTCATGTTGTTCGTTCATTCCCATTGCGGCTATCGAAGCGCGCAGTCATTGGACCTTACGTATATATACCCCGTTGGCACAAGCACGTAAGCGAACATGCATGTTATTGTTGTGTTGTGTAAGTGGCTGGATTTGGTTATAACGGAATCATTCGTTTTCGCGCTTGAGCCCTGGTTGGTTTGTTSGATTGTGGGACTGATTGGGTAGAGTTGAATGAGGTGGTTTTGAACAGGGTTTGAACGGGGCTTGGATTGGGAAGTTGGGTGGAGAGAGATTTTGGGAGGAGGGTTAAATGCACTGATGGATAGACAAGATGTTAGTATTTAATGTATAAATGTTTATGGCTGGCTTTATTATATGACTTTGGGAATGTCGAGGTTTCGAGCGAAGCTGGGTGAAAGTTCCGTGACGATACTTGTAAGTAGGGAAGAACTAGTGTTGCTCACGCATAGTCCTCAGTGTAGACCCATCAAGGCTGCGTATTTAAAGTCGCCGTAAAAAACTACAGTCAACACGAAGTCGCAACCTTGACACATTTCTCAACCAAACCTCTCCTACAAATTCCTACCCCAAGAGAAAGCAGCTTCGTAAGCAAAGTCGTAGCTATGACTACGTGGGAAGGGCCAGATGAGAGGGCTTGGGAAGTAGTTTGCATTAGAGTTTTAACTTACCCCTTGCATTACTTACCGGGGAGGAAACGCTTAGGAGGGCTAGCTCTTTGAGCGAGGAAGGGCTGAGCTTGGGGAGGGGGGGAGAAGTGTGATGTTAGTGGTAGGCTTTCACTCCCTTGGGGGGTATTAAATGAGCCGGTGATGGAGTCAGCTGTCTGAATGCCTAATGGACTAGAGTTAAATAACCTCGCTAGAGGATTTTAGTTGCTTCTAACCTTGAAATTGATCGCGACAGAGGGGAAGGGTTTGAAGTAGATACTACTCTAATTATCACCATGATGTCACCATCTCTACCTCTGTATTCTCGACTAGTTCTCGCTATCACAATCGTTCCCGTAAGCTCTACAAATAGCGTCTAGGATACTCTCCCGTATTAGCTATCAGATATTGTCAGGGCTGATAAAATACGTCGATTGACTCCTACGCACAGGTTTAAAACGAACACGGGCGAGTCGATGTATAAGGCTAGGTTATAGACAGTATTACGTAGGCGCTTGTGAGATAGATGGTATAGATGGAGTACATCCTGATTAAGGCAGAGCGTTTTGGCAGTGGCATTTAAGCCATTGATAGTGTTAGATACAAGTGGGTGTATGTGCTGTTATACACCGAGTAGAGAGCTAGAATAGTTATAATTAGTAGTCTGAGATAGAAGTAGTTAATGCAACAGTAGAAAATGCGATGAATGGGAACCTGGGTGCTACATAGCGATCTATCTCGAAGGAATATAAGTGTGGTAATTCTGTTTCTTCGCTGGGGTATCAGATGCTAATTGATATAGTAAGCTTTTAGATTTAGCGCTAGAATCATTGTGATCTCGCAGTCTGCTTTCGACACTTATTCCTGGGGGTTTTAAGAAAGGTGCCTTTTATAATAATATTTGTCTTAGATCGACGTTGTCTAAATGTTAGTAAGATAAGTTTTAACACTATAAAGGAGGGTTTATAGTCACTGGCTTAAAAGAAAGTAGCGGGATATAATACTAAGTGTCAGAGTAGATTTAATTTAGGTTTGTTAGGAGGTTTATATTTAGAGCGATATATGACGAAGGGGACGTAGAAACGGAAATAGACTAACTCTTCTAGGTGTTTTTAATAAATTATTTAAAGACGTTTTAGTGGAAAAGGAGATAGATAGGGTTTACTTAGAGTGAGGAAACTAAAGAAGACGTTCCAGAGGAAAAGGAGATAGATAGGATTTACTTAGAGTGTAGAAACTGAAATAAAGTAACGCGAAGGTAGATAATGAGAATAGATTAGAGGACGACTTAAAGCGACAGGAAGGGTATATATATATATATATGTGTGTGTGTGTATTATTTAACGCTGTAAAGAGTGCTAGAAGAGTATAGTTCGGTTAATATCTACGTATACTTACTTAAACAAGTATAGACATACTTAGATATGTAAGTCTTTAGCACC
>QYAH01000784.1:0-17445 GCA_003988945.1 Chaetoscypha palmicola
AGTAATCATTATGAGAATCGCAATTACTACATGCGGAAACTTTGTACAAGTGAGGTAAATGTTGTCCTCTTAGCCTGCAGTGACGTTTGACCACTTCCGATTCATCGCTTTGTAAGCCATTTTAAAGCAAGTAATCAGAATTTCAAACTCCCGATGTCAGGCACCTGAGATAAGTACAATTTGCTACTATCTAATTCAAAATATTCCGTGAACGTTTTGTGATGCTACAAATACCACTGTGCAATGTTTCATTAATTGAGTATCGCAACTTCTAGATTATGAAACCAGATATTTTCTCCCGGTACTCCGTACTCCGGTGCTTGTATTTCTAATCTTCAAATTAGCGAAAAGTGTGSATGAGATATACAGTACGGTTACTACAGTACGTGAAACGCAAGGTACGACATATCTGGTCCCCTGTGCGGCTTACAAACCTTTATTTATGTTTGTGGGGTGAGGCGAGGGGAACGACGAACCTTGCGTCATATCAAATCGGCGTTAATAATAGTCCTGATTATGTGAAGCCATAACGCCGCGCTGGCTACGGAGTATTCGTAAGGAGGTTCAGTGACCGCCTTTGGGACAGAGCTAGTTGACGAATGAAATTTRATGYTTYGGCTGTGAGTACATKCAGAACGATGCAAGTATCAGACGAGAAGGTGCACGAAGACCTATCACTGGACTCAATTGACCAGCATCGGCTACTAGTTGAAAACAAGAGTTCATGTAGAGGAGGGTGTGAAAAAATAAAGTTATACCTAGATAAACATAGAAAGCATAGGACGAGGACGCTTGTGATACCACTGACAAAGCAATCGGAGCGGAGTTATAATCACKACGCAACATCGTTTATGATCAAAGATCCCGTATCGYAAGTGCATATTTCGACCGTCTTACGGACCAAGCTGTGCTGCAAAGTTCTCCATTAAATTAAAGACCTGCTACTGAGTATAAKTGCAAACYAAGTACCCTTCGGGTTGGTTTGACCAGACTTGTATACTGCCAAAACCACCTATAATCATGGCTGGGCTCGGTTCCCAAAGGGGATGGCAATATCTCCATATTGAGACCGAAAGTAGAATAGGTATTCTACATGGCTCCGTAAAGCCACAGCAGTATCACACTGATACTAGCTTGAACTTAGTGTCGGTAGTCCATCCCCCAGAGGGTGGCCCGCCTCTTCTTCGTTGTTATCTCACGAGCCAGACTCTAAACAGAACTRTGCYGTGAGATGGCGCRATAGGTGGAAARCCRRGKAAGAACAGGAGGCWGGGCAAGATACGTGTACAGAATGTGATTTTTGCGGTGGCCATTTTCTAGTCATTGGGTAGCTCTGCTTCCAGCCAAGATCCAAGAACGCTTACCAATTGAAACTCATGAAAGAGTGAGTAATCCAACCGTCGCGGCGGAAGCGAGGGAAGCGAGAGATGCGAGGTATCTGGAAGAAGTGAGCAGAAGAGATATTTGCATTAAAAGTCTCCTCTTCTTTTCGAAGCTTTTCAGACACATCCGTCGACATATTGGACTTTTAATAGCAGTGCTCTCAATATTATCGAAGTACCTTGAACTCAACGACATATTCAAATCATATTTGACCATGACTGCGATCGACCCAGACGCTTATACTACCCCTTTCACTTTCACGAAAGCAGTTCACAGAGATCCATATCCATTTCTTGACCCCACCAAGCCTCAGAATTCTCAGGAAGGAAAGGTTATAATCATCACTGGTGGTGGAACCGGAATTGGGGCCGTAAGTTCTGTTTTGCGATCTTGGAGTGAGGATTTAACGGTGAATTAGGCCGCCGCGAAAGTCTGGGCAAGAGCTGGTGCTCAGGGAATTGTCATCACTGGTCGACGAGTAGAGCTTCTCCAGACAGTTAAGGATGAACTTGAGGCGATCAACAGCAAGACAGTGGTGCTGGCTGTGAAGGGTGATATCTCGGTCGAAGCCGATGTGATCAATCTGTTCGCAAAAGTGCAAGAGAGATTTGGCAAGCCAGCCGAAGTTCTTTTGAATAATGCTGCAATCCTAGGTGGGGAGGGCAAGAAAATTGCTGAGCAGGGTGTTGAGGAGTGGTGGCAAGCGATGGTAAGATCATTTCCTGTCGAGTATCCTTTTGAATAACTTCATGCTCATTGTGTTCTTTAGGCTGTCAATGCCAAAGGGCTTCTAAATATGGTCCACCACTACATCAACACCCAGCCGGATCCTAAAAGTCCGGTCGGAACAATCATCAGCGTCCTATCGGGTCGTGTCGGCATGGTCTATGATGGAGGGTCTGCATACAATGCTTCCAAATGGGCAGAGCAACGCATGATTGAGCATGTCCAGATTGGTATTGTCCTTTTCAATGATATGTTGCAATTGACTTGCTGACTTCAAGACCAGAGTACCCGTCTCTCCGAACTTTCATGACCATGCCGGGTATTGTAGCTACAGAAATGTCCAACGACCCTCGCGGCGCGCAATTCAGACCTTATCAAAAGGACCATGCAGACTTGACAGGTCAGCAGGCTTTATATCTTGTCAAGCCTGAAGCAGACTATCTCAAGGGGAAAATGATTGGTGTGAACTGGGATTTGGAGGTCATGGAGGCGCACAAGGACGAAATTGTCGACAAGAAATTGTTGGAATTCTCGTGGATTCCTTCGTTGCCTATATGTGGTGGAAAAGGTCTCGGGTTCTAGGGATGTCCCCTAATCTAATACCCTTTCGATAAACGAGAATTGGAAACCAATCGTCCGGTTTCTTTCCTGCTATGCAGGCACTGAACACCTGCAGATATTAGTTTTCTAGAGAGGTCTTGTAGAATGTCGTGAGCTTGTGACAGAGCTTGGTGTTCGAAAAACAGAGGTTGAGGATCCAATCCGAGCGAGCTGGATTGGCGCTTCTACCTCAGAGATCTCTTCCGTAATTTGGCGACTTCTCTGGTCGTTTGCTCTTTTACTGTTGCGTATCTTCTGTTTGGCCCAGGGTAGAAGATTGAAATATCCGCCACATATGAAAATGCCGCACCACAGGACAAACTCGGTACTGTATATCACTATCCCGAGTATATCTAGCTTGGGCTGAAAGACTAGTGATATTAGACAAGGCCAGAGAGATTTGGAAAGTACTCTTACAAACAGATACTAAGGAGAAGACATCGCCAGCGGCATCGATACCGACGAAAATGAATGAAATTCCTCGAACGGTCCGGTGGAGATATATGTCCCAGTAATGCCTGAGAACTCCCGCAGAAAGGAGAACAGTAGAAACAACGCCCATAAGGATAACAGGCCAGTGATGTCGCCTATCAACTCCAATCTATAATTGATGAGTTCTGCTTTCATAAAGTGATGAGATGTAGCTTAATTACCTTGAGTGCGAACACCAGGCCCACTTCGACAGCACCGAAGGCGGCGCCGATGATGCTCACAACTACGAAACATCTGAAAGGACTCCACTTCTGCGAAATACAAACCGTTAGCATGGGATGTATCGAGGACAAAATATGCAGTCTCACATCCTCATAGTGGTAGCACTGAATCCAGGTGATCAAACTTAGAACCGTCAGAATTTGTGGCTGAATTTGTAAAGCGATATTAAAATTCCCATTGATGTTGTATGCGCCCAGAGGAACTCCAGCAAGCGCCCAGAGGAGCATCATCGACCGTTGAAGCCCTATGGTATTGTGCCGACGATAGTTGATTGCGATCTGAGGAATCAGCTGTCCATTCAGTGAGCTTTAGCGATTAAACTGTGATTGAAATTATCCTACCTGAACCGACCAGCATACCGCACCGATAGTTCCAAGGACATTGGCAGCTATCGGGACGTCCATGCTCTAAGCCCAAATATGATTGGACTACCAGTTGGCAGATATTGTCGTCGTGCGTCGTTGTTGTGGGTTGTTGATGCTGTTGTTGCCGAGATAAGAAGAGGTTCAATTTCTGTTGACGTTTGAAGTGGCGATGCGATGCTACACGTGATAAGAGACAATTGCTGTCCACGGGTCCCGATGTAGGACAACTCACTCTAGACAGGTTGGTTTTGCAAGAAAACATAACCACTGACATGGTTGCGACAACACAGAGTAGAGTAATTCGAGAGTAAATTCTGTCTCCCAAGACAAATGTTATTTTGGTAATACATAAGGACAGTGCAACACTCAGATCACTACGCCGGTACAGATTACAACTCGCCTGCTGTCGCCGCGAGGCTTCGTTCTTCGGAAGCTWTGGAGCGGGAGAGGCTTTTCGTCSAGCAGAACGGCCTTTGATACTCCCCACGAGTGGAGCATGGTACATTCCCACCCACGCTTTGGCATTCGATCGATTTCTAACGATCCATGTTGAGCTCTCGTGGGATGCATCCGTAGCGTGCAAAGTCATCGCGAGCCCTGCAGTGCAGAAGGGCGACTAGCCGGAATACTGAATATCTTCAGACATGAGGGCCAAACAATCCTCTCACTTGGATCTGAATGCATAATACACTTGGTCCGCCATTGTTAACCGGCCCTGCTCCTTTCTTATCTTCCGCTCCTCATGCTGTTTGGCTTCCAGCTCTTCCACTTTAGTATACGTGTGTTGTCCAGCAGCAATCTCCGCTCTCAACGCAATCAGCTCAAGCTCTCGTTGGTCTCCCTCTAGACCTTCTAGCCTTTTCTTCGCTTCTCCCTGGAGTCTGGCTGGCAGGTCAGCTATATCCATCGCCAACTTCTGGTGGGCATCGGAGCTCGATGGTGCATCCATCTCCGCCAGCTTAGCCTTCAGGAATACCGAGAAAGTTGGTGTCGGCGTCCCTTCCGTCTTGCTCTTCTCGATTTGTTTCTCGTGTTCCAACATTTGATGGTATAGGGTGTCCGCCTGCATCTGAATCTTCTCGCTGACCTCTGGGGGGCGATCGAAGGCTGACAGATAGCCTAAAGCCTTGAGGAATTTCTGCGATGACATTAGGACAGATCAATCGTGTGAAAACGATCGCGTACCGCTTGCATCATATAACATCTCTCGAATTTTTTGTTCTCCGCCCTGCACATAGTTGCCTTGGCCGACCATCCTCCTCTGCGAAAGCAATCGCTGACCTCCGTTTGCTCCAGCGCGCAATTTTCCAAAGCCACGTTTCCAATTTCTGCCTGTCGACTCTTGTATCCCTCCAGAACGTCCATCATCCGCTCATTGTCGGATTTGCCCTCAGCCTCTACTTGTGATTGGGGCTTGTAATCCTTCCAAAGATGCGCATATCGACCGTCTTGGTACAAAGATTGGGGAGGGATTTTAGGTCCTGTGCTCTCTGCCGTATCCTGTTCGACGATTGAAGGTTTCGATGGTGGAGTGGGTCGTTGTTCCGGTGCAGGTGGAGGATTTGTGGCATCGTACTTTTCTGGAGCTTCTTTTGCTAGGAAGTCTCGCAGACTTGGATCAAGGTTACGCATGGGATCATTTGCTTTGGAACCTGATTTTCCGTCGTCAGACGCGCCCCAGAACCAACCCATTGTCGCGAGTGTTGATTGCGTAACGGTGGCTAGAAAGAGGAAGAGGAAGATTGTTTATTAGGGTCTGAGCTGTGATAGATGGAATTGACATCAATGATTCGAGCTGGAGAGTTATGATTAAGCGGCTCTCACCTTGGGCTTGGCTTGGTAACACCTGCACCTCCAGCTTGGCGTGTTGGGTCACGTGCATAACCTGTGATGTCTTGGTGGTCATTCAAAATCAATACGGCTATTACTTACGTAGTCTATTAGTTATTCCGTTGATCTATGTTTTGGAACTTTGTTTCGGTCTGTAGATTTAGTGGAGTACACAAATACTGGCATGTTAGATATCTGGAAATCTCTTGCTATATTAAGAAACTTTTCGTCTGGTTTCTACCCTTAATTCCCTTTATAAATCTCTCCAGCACGAGCCACAGATTCTCTAGTCTATATTCGTGACCACTCGTCATTGTGACTATTGCATTCAAAAGGGCACGACGGTCGCATTGGCACTGGTAGTATAGCAAAGAACTTTATATCTTAAACCTATAGCGATCTATTGTTGAGTATCCTATCGTCTCCTATTTGTTGTTCCCGCTGCAATTTTCTCTTTGTCTGATACACAAGAGCCGACTAGCTACCTACAGAGGAAACATTTCACTTGCGATTGTTTTACCGCTACTTAGACTATCTACTGCAAGTACGACTATACAAACCCTTTCAGAATACTTACGTATACTTTGATATAGGTGAGAGGGCCAACCCGTGTTTTCCTAGCTACGAACTAGAAGTAAGTTGATCTTTGCTGGCGAAATCTTGGGCGCAACACGGTGCAGATGTGATTCTGTACTCTGGCTTTCTGACGGGAGGAGAGACGAGAGACCTTCCCGCACTCGCGTCCATAAGTTGTTCTTTTTTCATGCAGTCTGCAGTGATCCCGAGATCGGCAGACCCAATTCTGTTCATGCTTTACCCTCGTGACCAATACTGTCTGTCAGTGGATGACTGAGGTTCGTGATGGTGTGGACAGTCATCATGTCATGCCATGAGGAATGGCAGACCGCCACCGCCAAATGAGTATACATATTCAGTCTCGTGCTTGGATCTCGATCTGATTTATAGAGGTACATCTCACATGTAATGGCGGTGAAGAGGATTGGATGGATCGGGAGATTTAMAGGAGGGAATGGACTATACATATTTTAGAGGTTTTCCATATACTAAATATGTGCGACYAAGATCTGATTTCTATTTATGGTACAGTGAGAGCCCATAATGGAAATTTGCTATATTATCCAAGCCTTTGAGGCTACTCGGCGAGCTGTAAGCCGTGTAAGCGAGAGATACTAGGGGGGAAGGGTGACGCTACGCAATAAAATATATGAGGACGGGYACTCTGATATGCCTCCGCGGTRGAGGCTTTTGATCGCTACGTCGGAAAGTTCTAGATACTCAAGTACATAGTTATATCATRGTATATATCATGGTATAGAGAAATAGAATACATATAATGTGAAACTATRGTGGTGTCTATGTCATGACCGGCTTTCACCCCGCGCTAACCTCATAAAGCTCCCAGGTGCAAACACAAACATCCCACCATGATCATCTGGGCCGCCCAACCACCACCACCATCATCATCACCACCACCACCACCACCACGACGGCAGCGAGGCAAGCAAGCAGGTCACTTGCAGCCACCGCATTGATTTGCATCGCATTGCATTGCATTTCATCTCCATCTCCATCTCCAATCCTGCTCTTGCGCGGTTCTGTCTGCGGTGCCAGCGCTCCGGCGCAACCATCGCGCTCGACGTGCCGAAGCGGGCAGAGGCAGAGCTACAAGTACTTGAGCCTGTTGGAGCGGCTGAAGGATYTCAACCTTGAACTCGAACTCAACAAACAAAGCTCCAATACCGTACGACTCTCGTCTTCTTCACCTTCTCTCGATCCGGTCCTTCACGAGCTTCGCACAAACCTCGCCCCGTCAACCATCTTCAGCCTTTCTACGATCGAACCGCGACCTCTGTCCGTCATCCCTCATCCCTTATGCGATTGAATGTACATATCCGACCTTACATCAGCACCGTCGTCGCGGCTCCAAAACAGCTTGATGAACATATTTCGAAGGAAGAACTCGTCTGCGTCCTCTATCATGTCTACTCCGACGTCCAGAACTTCCTCTTCTTCTGCAGAGCTTACGGGATCTGGTATGTACGCCATCAGGCTTTCTAACTTCGCAGCTAATCATACCCAGCAAAGCGAGATCAAGTCAAATGGCTGCTATCACAGCTCGAAGGCGATCTCCAAGATGTCAAGCTCCTACCACATCGTACGCATAATTACCTCGATCGATCGAATGGCCACCCTTCTAACACAAAATGACAGAAAGAGACATGTATTTGGAGGAATTGAAGATATATGGCCGTGATCCCACCTTTGCCGAACCTATTTTCACCAAAGAGGTAATTTGGACATCTTTTCACAAAATCTTTCCGTCGGCCCAGCAGTAGTTCTGGTTCGTGGCTGATGCTCTGGTGTCAGGGGATAGAAACACTTACTCGCCACGCCTTTAACAGCCCCTCGCAAACAACCTCCCGAAACGCCCTCCGATGCCTTGCCAACGCGATGTTTCTACGAGAAGATACTAGGAACATATTTGTGGATCTTGGATATATGTCTAAAGCGTGCACGAAGTTGAAGTTAGATAATCGGGAAGACGAATTTCTGATCTCGAGGGTCATCTTTCTAACCACATACGGACCAAAAGTCGATTTCGTCACATTGATTGACAAGGACAAGCTGGCCGAGAACATATGCTTGAATGTCAGTAGGCATGCGAAACAGGGCGCCGCGAAGCCCAGCAAGCCTAAGGATCCATTGTCAGAYATGGCCATGGTCGAAACTCTGAAATTACTTTTCAACATMTCGCATTTCTGTCCGGAACGAGCTGGSGAATTCTCACCTGCTTTGCCTCACATCTTGTCCATTCTTAACAGAGTACCAATATCTACKTCGAATCCTCTAGACSCTCCTGTCGCCCCTCTAATAAACTCACTCGTCAACCTGGAGCTTAACAATAAGAACAACGTTTCAACGTTATTCCCCAAATCGGCGCCGAATACAACAGTGGATTGTCTGCTAGAAATAGCGGACAAGGCGACAAAGGTCTATAAAGATCCTGAATTAGAATCGCTTGTTTCCCCGCTATTTACAGTACTTCGATTGATTTGCGAAGTTGCTCCGAACGATGTTAAAGCACAAATGAGAAAAGTCATACTGCCCGCATCAACGGATAGACAACAGCCTCTTGGCCGAACCGAGACGTTTCCCTCCAGACTTCTCCGACTCTCGACAAATTCTGCCACGCCGCAAGTGCGAGAAGAATTGTCGAACCTGTTATTCGTTCTGAGCGACCAAGACGCCAGAAAATTTGTTCAAAACGTGGGATATGGATTTGCTTCTGGGTTCCTTTACTCCCACAATGTTCCAATCCCCGAGAACGCAATGGAAGCGTGGAGTACGGATAGCGATACAAGTAACACGCGAGCGAGCCAGGAGAGTCGAGGTGTGGAGAGGGATGTAAATCCGATCACTGGGCAATTTCTGGACATGGAAGAGAAGGTTGAAATCAACATGACGGATGAAGAGAAGGAACGGGAAGCAGAGCGGCTGTTTGTTTTAATCGAAAGGTAATCGAAAATTAATCATACTGCTCTGGCCATGCTAATCATTTGGGTAGATTGAAAGCGACTGGCGTGGTGGACATCCAGAATCCGGTGACGCAAGCGTTACAAGAAGGCAGATTTGAGGAACTCCCTGACGATGCTGACTCTGACTGAGGCCGCACGGAGTGACGCGYTTCTRGGTCATGCATTTTTGGCGTTTTCTCTTCGTGTTAAGGGATGACGGACATGAACCCTTCTCAACAGCGAAAGGCGGGCATGATCTGGGAGTACTTTGTTGAAAATTCATCATCTGTAAGCAAGGCATATATGTTTTCACGGTTGTATCAAATGACGCATGGGTAAATTTGAGGTACGAAATATCAACTTCGTTGTTGCCTGATGAAATGCACATGGGTACTTGGATGTTATTGACAGCATTGGCGAAATTATCCTCATAAGGCCCTGCTCGGTCGCCCTCGTTATGAAGCACTCCGTTGGCAGATGAACCGGACTAAAGTAGGTCGAGACTTGGGGCGAAGTGTCACTTGTGGAAAGTGCTCTTTAGTGTGAAGCTAACGATATTGTAGACACAATAGTAAGTCATTAATCATAATCTTGTCTTGAGTGYAAACTAGTTGACTTTATTAATGAAACRCAGCTTCTAAATGATATCTTATTAATCGGATGCTACGTGAAAGCACCCTCACCAATGTCGTAATTCTCATTCCTTCTGGCGACTAAACACCATGTATGTCGTCTTTTAAGATTATGCCGCAACCTCTCCGAGCAATCCTAGATATTGGTTCACCACACTCTTCACCTGCTCCTCATAATTCTGGAACTTGAACCCGAACACCTCCTCCGTCCGACTCGCATCAACCTTCGTCCTTTTCGTCAAACAAGGACCATCATTCGGCAAGATCCCCTTCCTCACAGCTTCCGGAAAATTACGACTCACAATCTCCTTCGCATCCTCCCATCTCGTTCCTTGAACCCCCCCAGAAACCGCCAGGAAATTCTGATTCCCTTCAATCCTCGGCTTCAAAGCCTCAACATGAAGTCTCGCAACATCTTCCACATGCACACTAGTACTAGGAACCGCACCCCATCCACTATCACGCCCRAGAACCTGCGCGAATGCAGCAGCTACCGTCCCATCTGCGATCCCGTTTGGATCTGTGACCATCTCGTTATCGCCGATTACGAACGAAGGCATGATATTGATCACATCCCACTCCGGTTTGTTCACCTTGACGAACTCCTTAGTCGCAATCAACGGACGGACTTTACTCGCTGCGTATGCTTCGAAAGGATTCCCGTATGGGCCGCTTGGGAAGGGGATCTCGTATTTATCGTCAAACACTATATCGACTTCCTTCGCGATGAACTCCTCCCACGGAATGATAGCCACTTCAGAGGACGTGATAACAATTCGCTTAATCCCCGTTGTCTTCTGCGCGGCGGTGAGGATAGACGTCGTACCTTGGATAGCCGGCGCGATGAGTTGTGTTTCCCATTCCTCGGGCTTGAAACCTTCGCCTTTGATCACGGGGGAAGCGATGTGCAGGATGTATTTCACGCCGAGGACGGCGGCGTCGTAGGCGTTGGGCGCAAGGATGTCGGGGATTATGACGAAGGTTAATCTGGGACCTGGGTTGATGGCGCGAACTGTAGGTGTCGCGAGGACTGCGTCTGCTTTTGCTTGGGAACGGACGGCGGCGCGGACTGAGTAGCCTGCTTTGAGGGCGTGGTGGAGGGTTTTGATGCCGATGAGGCCTGTGCCGCCGGTTAGGAGGATGAGTTCTGACATTGTGTTTGGATGGGGATGGGGTGTTGGATAGTTGGACAGAACTAAATTTGAGGGCAGAAGGTTGAAGTTTGGGATTTTCCTATAGTAATTTGCAAGTGCTTTGTGATTCTACATCCCTTTCAACGCCGGAAGCAGAGCAGTTTATACCTCCAATCTCCATTACAAATCCCCCTTCTTCTCGCGCCACCATCCAGATTTCAAATCCCTCACTCCATCCTCCCACACACAACAATACCGCACCCTGAATCTGCACTCGCCAGACAACGATCTATATTTCTCAAAACCTCCTCTTCTGAACAATGGGGCTTCGGATGAAGATATATTACCGAATATTTCCTTTTTGGATAGTGGTGGCTGCGGAGTGCTGATGAATGCATGAGACTGCATGGCGGATACCGCGTGGGGTTGCGAGGATGCGTCATATTTCGGAGTCGGGCTTACTTATATGGTGTTACCAATCATAGAACGCGTTTTGTGTACTGATGGGAGATGAGAGTATCATGAGTGCTCATCGGGGTTTGGTGCTATTGACTGCGTCATCCACCCCGTGTGTAGGCTATCGGTTGGATATCGTTGTTTTTGTGGGCGCGCAGGGCTGGATATTATTGATGATACTTTTGCGTCTTGCGTCGCTAGTCTATCTAGTACGTTGGAGTTTATTTGGTAGAGTGAAGATATAAGTTCGGATTCACTAGAGATCAAACCCCGACGACTCCCCTCGACCAAGTATAACAAGTGTACGAATCTTATGTTGGCTCTTACACCGGGTACTGGCAGCAGCAAAGTCATTACTTTCAGCGTGCCAATCTGAGGATGTATATCTCTGATGCAGAAGGACGTAGATATCAGTAATGACACATCTGAGCTCACCCGGTAGAGAAGCAGGGTATCGTGTTTAAGCAAATGCCTGGCAACCTACTTTAACTGTGATTCATAGACTGATTGCTAATCACACCAGGCGAGACATGAGCGAAGATGTAATATAGGAGATCTTGAATATACTTGCGCTCCCATGCGCTTTTAGGAGTAAGAAGGAATGAAGCCTGGTATTTATAGTAAAGAGTGTTACTCTTGGTTCGATCGACTCTTACAAACGACAGATCGACGAAGTGACTCTTGAAGTTTCCCTGTATCATTCATCTCTCAGTATATTGTCATAAATTTGTAGACTTAGACATTCTAGAATCGCAAAAGCACTTCTTCACTAAGGGGAAAGAGGCATCATGTTACGTTCTTGGCTAATAAGGAAGAGTCCTGGCGCGCTCGGTACTTGACTACTTAAGTGACGTTATCATGCTTCGCTGGGGCGGTGGTAAGGGTGTAGTAGGGGATGACATTGTATAGAAGAGGTCTAGGGTAGACACCAGCTATATACATGCCAGACTGGCTAGTCGCACCTGCTACTATAACAACTATCCCTCTCTCTCTCTCTCTCTTTACACTCTATAGCTTCACTTCTTAATCCTTTTCGCGCTTAGCTCTTATCCTGCCCTACTATAGTCGTATAGCTATTCCTTATTAATATAATCTAGCCCTTAATACACGAAATCGTTATAAACTAGGTTCTCTAACAGGTCTATCCCTAGCTAAGTATCTTAAATTCCTCTCCTTATTATTACCCCCGAGTTCTCTAAAGGGTCTCCCTTAGCTAGGCTTCTTAGATAATAGAGTATATTCTCGTCCGTCTATTACTAACTTACTAATATTTATAGCCCTTCGTAAGCTTAATCTATACCGTCACGTACTTGTATTTTAATTTGTCACAGTAGTTATAAAGTAAGAGAGTAGAGTAGATATTTCGAGAGTAAGCGATAGTCGTATCGTATAGATGTTTTAAGGGCGTCGATGACTTATACTAGGGGGACGTATAGATGTTTAATTAAACGGCCTCTTGTCGGGCGCCAAATTGTAAAGGTAGAGTGTGGATTATGCCTATAGAGAGAGGATACAGGTCTAGCTATGAGGCACGCCTCCGAGGTCCTAGACAGGTGCCTTATTATCGCCTCAGGCTATAATAGCGGCTTACTTAGACATTATGCAAGGATAGTTGGCTATTTTGTTCTGGCAAACTCTGCTAACAGCCGTTGTTCTCCCTCTCCACATCTTGCGGGGTACGTGCGTCACAGCATACTCATGATTCTGTACGCGCACTTTCTCGAAGCAAGTACTATTATAGTCAGTATTACACGTCAAATTTAGTGCACAATAAACTTTCTTAATGAATGACAGCGTCAGGTATCGATAAGCGGAGTGAAACGAGTGGAACTCGTGGCAATGGGCATGATCAGGTGACGTATAACCGTGGATGGATCTAGTGTTAGCTTCACTTAACAGTGGAGAGCCGACTCCAGCACGGAATGATCAAGAAGTGATATCGAGGGGGACCGACCGTCTCCTCATTCTCCAGAAAATGGAATCGTAGTGTAATCTTATTGATTGGGGTTATATGTCAATAGATGTTCACACGGGAAGAGAGAACTAGTTGTATCCCACAGTCACTATATGTTCGCCGCCGCCAACAGCCACGCTTACATATCCAGACTCCTTTGCTGTGGCATTAGTACTCGTAACCAGCTGTGAATTCAGGAAAACTTGCGTGTTCGAGTTMTGAACTGGAACAGCAATCACTCCACTGCTYCCCTCCGGTGTCGAAGCACTCAACCAGAACGTTCCTAGATCTTTGTCGCTATTCCAAGCAATCTTGATAGGTCCATTYGGACCAGGAACAAGACCCTTTGCCCATTTCACATCGCCTGGAATAGGCTTGATATTCCAAGTACTGAATCCGGGTCCTGTCGGCGTGACACCAAGTATATTGTTCGTCATCAAAGGCACGATTCCCGTGGCCCACCCATGAGCTTGCGAACTGTAATCYCCTTCGTACAGAGATCCRTTCGCGCCGATACCTTCCCACACGGTGATTTGAGGATCATGTGTTGTCATCCATCCGTACAGTCTTCGAATCTCTTCAAGTGCAGTATCGGGTGAACCAATCATGAATCGAGCTTGGATCTCGAAGTAGGACATAAATGCATAGACGCGATCACTGAATCCTTGCTGCAGTAAATCATTGTCGTAGAATGCATTGCCGTAGAAACGCGCATTTGCTTTAGCGAGATAGTCGAGTGCCGAYTGAGCGTTGGTGCTGTTTGCTGCTCCACTCACGACACTGATGCTATTTCCATCCTGAGCATGTGTGGGACACGGTTCATTCCCACAATTCCCGTCGAAAAATGCACCGACAGACGCATCGAACCGACGATCGTTAATTGCTTTAGATACAAGCTTCGCGCGAGCAGCCCAGCGCGTTGCATCAACGCGATTTCCAAGGGATGTTGCGATTGTAGCTGCGTTGTTTAATGCGAGAACATACAAAGCATTGTAATACGTGACTGGGCCTCTGCGTGGAAGGAATGCATAGTCGCCGTAGCCTTCCGATACTCCTAAACCTTTTGAAATGAGATTAGTATCCGGATTGGTGATGGATGGGTAAAACGTGTCCAGCACTTTCTCCATGTTTGCGTAGTACTGTGTGATGTATGCCACGTCGCCTGTGTACATGTAGAGATCGTAACTACAGACGACCCACCATAACGGGTAGTCGAGCAGAGGGAGCGTGTAATCTCTTCTGTGAACATGTTAGCAACCGAGGATTTGGTAACGGTTGTCAATGCTTACATGCTAGCGGGTGGAATCCAACCGTCACTTCGCTGATGATCAGCGAGATCAGCCAGGACGTTCCGAGCCGCCAATGGAATATCGTGAGTCAGGTACGAAGTCTTGCCAGAAACAGCAACATCTCCAACATATGGATCCCGATCACGTTTTGCACCATCATGGAGTACCAGCTTTCCAATCAAAGTTGGGCTCGCAGCATCTCTTGGTTCGGTGTCATTTTTGCGGAACAC
The DNA here is from genome assembly GCA_003988945.1 of Chaetoscypha palmicola. Taxonomy (NCBI): domain Eukaryota; kingdom Fungi; phylum Ascomycota; class Leotiomycetes; order Helotiales; family Helotiaceae; genus Chaetoscypha; species Chaetoscypha palmicola. The sequence continues at coordinate 14,849 of QYAH01000784.1, forward strand.
GTCGGTACACAAGTCGTTGGTATATACCGCATCATACCACCATTGGTTCAAATCTTCATCTGAAGTCTGAATCCATCCGGTGAAGGTGTCTGGGGTACCCAGAAATCCAGAGTAATTTAGACTCATGGAATTGATGGTGACTGAGCCGTAGGATGTGGTATATGGAGAATCCGCCTCAAGAGCGTCCATGTAGATCTTCATGTATCTGAATCCATGAAGACCATCTGCACAGACTTGACTGCCATACTCGCAGCCGTGAGTATCTGTCCAGGTGTACGGTTTGGACTTGACTGCAATCTGATATCAGGTGAGCTTTGTCGTCTATATAGAGGTCTGTTCAACCACTTACTTGATCAGAACCTGGAGTAATTCTGTCGCCCTACAATCTGTTAGCTCATTGGATACTCCGGAAAAGCAATTCAGCTTACATTATTAGACCGAGAAAAGTCGCTGAGATTCGTCAAGTATTGCAGAGTCTCTGAAAATGCCAATCTGATGCCGGGTAAGCCAGGGGTTGAATTGGAGGCTCCTCCAAAATTGATCGAGAGAAAACCAGCATAGTTTTGGCCAAAGTCGACGACTATTTGAGGTTGAATATCGATTACAGGTTCCCCTGTTGTCTCATTTGCAGCCGACCTTTTGCTCCGAGTAAGAGTGGTTCCTTTGCCGGTAAGGAAACCTTCTGGATGTGTCACGTTTCCTGTTGTGTAGCTCGAAACTATCCTCACTGGTTTAATTATTTCACTGGCTGGTGCSCGAACGWATTTTTGCCAGTCATCGGCAGGTAGGTTGGCGAGTTGATTTTGTCGTGAAGCGGGAGGTACCGCGGTAGTGGGGTGGATTTTATAGAAGAGAATGATCAGCGCTTGCAACAAAAGAAAGCCCTTGAAAAACATAATTCCAGTCTCTCGAAGGTTCTGAGGCTTCCAAGAAACGGCAGGGTGGCTGCCATATCTCTCGTGGCCTCCAGGGCCATGATATATCCCTTTTGGACATTGTAGATGTACCTCTGCTGAATGTAGTGCCGGAACACTGACCTTCTCACGATCTACCCCAATGCGGCAGTTCCCAAACATATTGTGCTCAGATGAGCTCTCAGAGCTCGGCGAATTGCAGATTCAAGGGTGGCCAGCTGTATGTATGAAGCACAGTAGTGGAGGTGTCGTGAAAACAATCCAGCTGGTTCTTGATGCAGGTGGTTGTAGCCGAACAACAAAGTTCGGAGAAAGTGGCTCACGGGAGTGAAAGCCGACGCCTGTAGCTCGTGAAAAGGGGGCAGTTTAGGTGTGGCTAATTTGCCCCTGCACTCGGCAACATGAGATTCACTCGTGACCAACAATGTTAGCATCTGGGRCACTTTTTCAAACATTCAACAATGCAAGCCCAYTARACTGAAGTGTTCTTGAATAAGAGAAGCTTCATGGTATGTYAGTGAACATACCTTGCAAGCATTCCTGCAGCAATGTAGCACAGGTGATCGCTCAGGCTTCAGGGGGGAGCACCGGATMATATCATTCGCTCTTCCAACCACATATAAACCGATGCAACTGGCCATCGCAATCTCCCGTGCAACCGAGTCAAGGACCAGCAGTCTGAATCAAACAGCTTGCTTCTTCTGCAAGCACAAAGTTTGAAGTACTAATGCAGGTCCATCGACCATCGGCACCTCTGACCATGTCACCATCTACTTCCATCCAAGTACAACAGATATGCAAGAGCAGAGCTTCCAGATCAGATGATGTTAACCTTAAAAGGTACAATAGATCGTCTCGGCTCTCCCTCTCCGGAGTATTCAAAGTAAGTCGATACCTATGTCTATAAAGGTCTGGAAATCGTGACACTATCCACAATTCTTATTACTTTAGCTAATGTGACGAAGCAAAGTCGTTCAAAGAATTAAATTGTTTGTGCGATTCAACTACGGTGTTACATGCAACAAAAACGTGGTTGACAGGTTCATTATCCTTGTTTCTACTCCAACCTCGGCATGTCGTGACCACACGTTGCGATCTTACACGACAAACAAATGCGAAACGAGACTGAGCTCAATATGGGTTACGATTCTGATGTTGGTGTTTGGACAAAGTAGCTCCCTGATTTCCCTTTTGGAAATACAAGTCTGCCTTGGAACTTGCTCAAGGTGGCAGTCAGAATCTCGGTGAGTCGACAAAGAATCGTTGTTCAGCTTTCGATACGCCACATTTCATTTGATCTGTACTCCGTACCTCCCAAGTCTCTCTGCCATGTTCAATACTTCCTTAAGCACCCCACGCTTGTCTGTACCATCCATACGATATTCATCTGAATACAAAGCCAGTGCATCCAATTGGAATACTGTTGAGCCTTGAAGAATATAGTCACGTGACTCGCTTCTTCTATGTGACTCTTAGATCCCGACGTCTCTAGTCGAGAAGCGGAAGCTATACGTCATAGTCAGTGCCTATGTCACGACCCCTCTAAACATGTACTGTACCCCTCCATCTATCAGAATACAAAGCTACTTCACGTAGACATCCCCCAGATTTACGTGGCTTGGAGGCGGACAACTTCAAGGCAACAAACATCTGTTGTGTGAGTGCTCAGCCTCTGTAAGCGTC
>QYAH01000788.1:0-10320 GCA_003988945.1 Chaetoscypha palmicola
ATAGTTGAATGGAATATCTGTAGGAACATAGAGGATCGTTCAAAGAGGAACATTAGTAACATTGTGAAACGAATCAGTAGATGCTGAGCACGAAATGTGGCTAGTAAGCAATAGATCATGATCGATAATGCCTGAGCTTAGTGAAACATAAATAAGACTTGTAATGAATCCCGAAATAATGACGGCGTTTGAAATGTTCAAGCAAAGAAATGACCATTCGCTCACGCGGTTCGATCGTTCTGAGTAGCCAATCAATAGACTAGCTTGCGATGCGTCAGTAGACGGCTGGCTGTATTACAATCAAAAGGTTTAAACAGCGTGCTGTTAAATACCCAGTAGCAAAACTAAAACCGTACTGCTCACTAGAGCATTCAGCACTTTGTTCTTTAGGTATTTACGAGACAATAGATCTCGCAGATTGAGACGGTGCGAAGGGGGACGTTCACTTAGAGGTGGCCAGGCGTTGGCTGAGATGTCTGCACGTGATAGTTTATCACGTTTGACTGGGCCTTCTGGGAATTCATAGCATTGCCCGGAATTGTTTCGCAAACAAACATCAAAGAACAAGATGAACCAATCTTTCTCTTTCCCCCTCAATCTAGATCTTGCTTCGAAACTTCAAAGCTTGAATCTGATATCCCACGGACGAGTTCGTAGCACAGGCGCATCTGATCGTGAGCCTGAGGCGAAATCGGTTTGAGAAAGGCGGTTGTATCTCGCTAACGGCTACTCCATGACCACCTGTCAAATATTCTCAACGCTGGTGGTTTGATGAGCAGAAACAGAGCTTATCGTCCGAAGTTTGAAGAAGATTGGAAGGTTTGAAGGGATCATTATGGGGATGGCGAATGTTTCCATCTGGAGATCCGGACCTTGACTTTGCGGGGAGAGCAGATGCTTGAAATAGGCGTGTGTGACGGCAAGTCGCGCCGACAACGCGTAACGAGCAATGCRAAGGGGCGCGAGTAGATAATRGACGCRGCGGKGATGGGCCTTTAGATGTGAACACAGCAGGAATCAAAAAAGGATTCAACAAAGGGGGAGATACGTAGCGAAGGTTATTAATGGTGCCACGAGGGAAGCGGGCAGTCAGCCTACTCGTTGTCTGCGCTTCTTGCTCCTAATCCTTCATCCTTCCACGCCAGAAAAGAAACAAAACTTGTTGGAATGGCGAGGGAGGGCGGATCCGGCTGACATTTGACCAACCTGTTCTCGGGATAGGCAAATGTGAAGCTTTTGATGTCAAATGTGTCGCAGTCAACATCTGCATACCRAGGTGCAATTGCAATTACGGCAGCGTTTGACGGTTGGTGGTTATCAGATTGGCACACACGATCTCATTTCCGTGGCGGCGGCGGCTAAAGCTGGACAGATCGAGCTCCGGCGACTAACCGTAGGTTATCTTGAGGTCGTCACATGTAATCTCCGTGTGTACATATTTCTGCTTGAGGTGGTCCCGTGGAAATGTTTGCGCTTGCACCAACAGATTTCATTGCCTCCGAGTCGTCGTTGGAAATGTGCCACGCGACCGACGTTGACAGAATTGTTCCAACACCGCAGTAGCTGCGCAATGTTGGTGGAACACTTGTACAGGTACGTGGTAGAGAAGGACAAGTGTTCGAACGATAATTGTGCGCTGGCTCGTTGTCTGCAATGATGGTTGACTCGTGAGGAATCTGAGGATGGTTGGCAGTGGCTTTTGCGTTGGTATTGAAGATGTTTGATCAGCACCAAGTTGGTTCATTGCCCAGGTGCCCTCATCTTCTTCAGCAGCATCAAGGAATGACCCTTCTCCTTGATTTTCCCCATCATTGTCCAAGTCCCGCAATCATCTCTTTTTCATCTCCTCCAAATTATTCGTTATCCGCTCCCCACAAATCAACATGCGTCGGCCCAGCAATCCACCACTTGTGACATGGCAGTCGAAATCTCCACGCAAACTCTTTCGCAAAAGTTTCTCTTGACCCCCTGCGGATGCGCTGACTGGTGGAGTCGTGGGCCAAGATGCGGGATGGTGGAGGACGGAAGACGGGCCAGGAACCAAACGCCACACCAGGATTCTGGTCCACGCGAGCAAGATCAACCAGCAGGCCTGCTCGAAGTACAGTACTTCGAAGTAGACAGCCGAGCCAGTGAGACGCGCCGAGTTTCAAGAAATCATGCGGCAACCGAAGAATCCTTGCGGATGGGCAGATCTAGCGCTGTCATGTAAGATTAAGTGCCACCAAAAGGCCCCCAAGATTGCGTGGGAGGAGGGGCGGGTCTGATAGGGAGGATCTGTGGGCGATTTCTACTGTACCTCGCCTTGCACTGTAATTGCTTCGAAGTAGTAGAGTCTCGTCGCTGGCTCGACGACAGTAAGTAGCCTGTAACGCGCTCAAAGTTTGGGCCTAGAGAAGAGAGATATCGCTGGCAGCCTGAATCGTGCTGCTATCCAGAGCGCAATGCGCATATGCTGTGAGAACCGACGGCAGCAGCAGTAGAAATGTGCAAGCGTTAGGAATGGGACCAAGATGCAGCCAGCTTGGTGTTGTTGTTTCGTTTCCGCGGTTCGACCCAACTTTGCGCAGTCAATGAATGGCATGGCCAGCTGGAAACCCAGGCATGAAGACGTAAACTCCTCGTACCTATCCAACAATCAATCCTCTGCACACTCTGTCTTCTGCTGGTCGGTCTGCCCTGGTGGTGGTGGTGGATTGTTGGAATTGCGATTATTGCACAGCCAAGTGTGTTGTTCTTGTTCTTGTTCCTCCGAGCGTGCGTAGTGCGTAGTAGAATAATTAGCCCCACCGAGCAAGACCCTAGCTCGTTGACCCCAAGCCCGTCCGCCCATAAGCGAATTCTAACCAAAACTCCTCCCTCTCGCTCCCGTCTGCGCCGTCTCTACGTACCCTCTGCACTTCCTCTGCAGCTCCATCACTTTCTCCAACCTCCAACCTCCCACGCAATCACTCMTCACTACCASACCAGACTTCGTTGGCAAAGTCTACACCGCGCATCTTTGAAAGATATCATCATCACCATCATCACCACCATCATCGTCACCACCATCGCTATCAATATCACAAAGCAGAAGAAAGAATACCCGCTAGCACGACGTATTCACAACAATCGTTTCTTGCGATTTGAAAGAACCCAGCTCCACCATATCAGCCATCAAGCCTCCTATTGTCGCCAGACATAGAGATAAGAAAGAATAGCAACAAAGCCGACAATAGCTTTATCCACCATTCGCGTATATATTACCATCATCTATTGATTTGACTGTTCAGAAAATAAACAACTCCTCGAATTCCAATCGACAATCCGTATCGCTGTGTCGCAACGCCTTGTCGCAAAGCCTCATCTCATCTACCAATTCAACGAACATACATCATTTCTGCTGTAACTACTTCTCGAAATGCGCTCTTCTATCCTAGCCACCGGGCTTTTGCTCCCTCTGCTTGCCATCGCAGAAAGCAGCTCTGGAACTACCACTCTTACYTCGACCGCAACCATGACCAAGACTATCACMGTCTCCGAAGTCGTCGCATCAGTTACYTCCACCTACACCTCTCACAACGCCACAACATCTACAACCAGTTCGTCCAGCAGCTCTTCTAGTAGCTCTAGCASCTCCAGCAGCAGCTCATCTGTATCTGCTGTATCTGTATCTACATACCTCCCACCAACCTCAGTTGGCACCACCTCCAAGATGGTCGGCACCGCATCTGGTACTGGATCTGTGATCGTCCCAACAGCAACCTCATCGCGCACTCCAATTGTCAGCAGCAACGGAGCTGCCAGCTTGAATGGTGTTCTCGCAGGTAGCGCCGGTGTCTTGGTCATGGTCGCAGCTGCGCTGTTGTAGATCGGATGACATTCTCGTTAAAGCTCGCAATGTTGACAACCGGCAACCATCCGAATTCCATCGCGCACGCAGCGGGTACCTTGCATAACACCTCCCGCTTGGAATGCGTTGGTCACCAGCATCTCCATTCTGCCTATTCGACAATCACTCGCGACATCATCTCCCACGCCGTCGCTTTATATTCTTTCGAGCTCGACGATGCGACCATCTCCCTCATTCTTTCACGCGTCTACTTCTCCTTCGAGAGGTAGATATTTAACGCCTTCGACGACTTGATATCATACCCTTTTGCTTGCATTTTGTTGCATCATTCGATTTCACGTTCCATGTCAGATATTTCGACGACACCTGACTTTGCTGGTCGCACGATATACGAACAAGAAATATACCACCCATATACTACACCATTCTGCTTCACCCATACCCCGTATTTCACGCACATCTTTTGATAGAATTCGGAGGCCAGCACTGCCGGCATATTCTTCATTCATCTACTCTTTTACTTCTTTTCTCCGGACTCTGCGATATGCGTCTTCATTATCAGCAGCCCTTTTGGCGTTGCTGATACCCATTCTATCATCTTCCTCGACTCTTCGGTGTCGTTTGGATTGGATTATTCTCGCGAACTTTTGCTTACATTTGTGCGCGGACTTGACTTGGTTTGCATGGAGAAGATCTCCTGGAGAGGCTTGGTGTTTATATCTTACATTTTCGGACGGATTCACAAAATACGAGTTGCAGGGGACGAAGTGAGGCGAGCGAAGCGAGCAAGCATCGTTGACCGTGGGCATCCATCGACTTGAGTTACTTTTTTCCCGCTTTCTTCAGGCTTGCTTGCCCAGCACTCGCGATTGAATCAACTATTATGTATAAAGCTCTATCTTCCTTCGGTGATGTCTGGCGCTGTGCCCTGTTGTTATATCCTTATCGTGTCGCTAGCTGGGTGGATGAGGAGTATGGAATAGCATCTTGATTTATATTTGAGATTTGAGATTTAGTGATGTGCATTGTATTGCGTGAGTTTTGATGTTGTGAGGATAGGTGTTTTGTCTATGTTAGCCTACTTATCGCATTAACTGTTTTATATAAACATCTGTTTACTAGGTGATGTCTGTCTAGTGCTGTGCCTTTTTGTTGTTTACTCGTTGTGTAGAGTAGATAGATAGGTATAGTAGCGAGTTGAGATATCGAGGGTGTRGGTGTGGGTGAGGGGGTGGATGGAATAGYATCTTGATTTATATTTGAGATTTGAGTTAGTGATGTGCATTGCGTGCGTGAGTTTTAATGTGAGGATAGGTGGGTTGTCTACGTTAGCCTACTAATCGAATTAACTGTTTTATATAAATATCTGTTTACTAGGTGATGTCTGTCTAGTACTATGTCCTTTTATTGTTTACTCGTTGTATAGATAGATAGGTAATGTCTGTCTAGTGCTGTGCCCTTTTGTTATTTACTCGTTGTGTAGATAGATAGATAGGTATAGTAGTGAGTTGAGATATCGAGGGTGTGGGTGAGGGGGTGGATGAGGAGTATGGAATAGTATCTTGATTTATATTTGAGATTTGAGTTAGTGATGTGTATTGCGTGCGTGAGTTTTAATGTTGTGAGGATAGGTAGTTTGTCTATGTTTGATCTACTATACTATTCTATACTATACGGACATCCTGTACGGAGATGCAAGGGGTAAAGAAGGCAGTTACTAACTTCGTGGCAGAATTATATGTGTAAGGTGAGTGCTGTGGTTGAGAAATTCTGGTAGATGATGCTGTTTATGTTTTTTACTCTGTAGCTAGTACGGATGCGGGATTGTTGTTGTTATACTATTCTTACACTATTATATATACTTAAGTCCCTCTACTACCTACTACTCTCTCATATCCCTCATCTCACACTACACCCCTCAAATTCCACCCCTCAAATCTCCCTCCCTCCCCAAAACAAAGCGTACAAAGCGATATAGCCAAACAAAAACCCTACACCATCCCTTCCCTGCTAAGAATAACCTCCGTTCTTTATCTCGTCCTACAAAGACGACCTAATCCCCCTAAAAAAAAATAAAAAAAAGGTAAGCTCGCACCCCGCTCCCTGCGTTCGGATTAAGGGTGTGAGGGGGAAGATTACTTATGTGCTAATGATTTATATAGCAGTAGATATTTGTCTAGCATAGTAGGTTTAGGCGTCAGAGCTGGACTTTTTTCCTCGTGCGAGCGTGGAAGGGAAGGGAAGGGGAGTGGTAGATGATGAGCTGTTATCTGTATAGATCTATGGTTGATAGCTTATTAGTAAGGGAATTCATAGATCTTGGATATACGAAGAAGGAGGGTAGCTACGGGATTGAGATTTACTGAGATGGGGTGGAGTTGTGGTTGTGGTTTCTGTTAGAGGGGAGGTGGATGTAGGCTGTTTTATGTACAGTACTAGTTATATTCTCTTCTCGCCCGTGTAATACTAGCTATCTAGGAACTCTCTTATACGGTATAGCGTGCGCGCTCGATCGTAAATTGCCATTTTTCAAGCAGTACTGTTTATCATCATCCTCTAATTAATAGATCTATATCTCCAGCTGGAAATAAGAACAAGAGATATCCCTTCACCTAGCCTGCTGTCCTGCGGGAATCCATCTTGTTATCCTCCCGGGTAGATCGTACGTCTATACTAGCAGATACGATTTCCCTCGTCGCAACTTACTAGGACTGGTGGATTTTTGGGGTGTAGGAGGCGTGTTGTTATCCGGGTGAGGGATACATGAGATGCGTTCGCAAGCACGGAAGAGAAACTCAGGAGCGTGGTAGTACTATATTGGCGTGGTGTATTTAAGTGTTGGTAGGAGGAGAGAGCTGTATGAAGCGTAAAAGTGTAGTGGAAGTGGACGTTGCGTATGATTGTGATTTGGTTTGTGTGATGATGGCTGTGATGGGACACGGTGTTTTCATGTGACAGCGGCAATGGGTCGTATGGATTGGAGTTTGGTATTGTTATTATGGGTGTTGAATCTTGTCCTGGTTTAATGCAATATGGGAAGATGTGGATGGCTGGTGCTGATCTATGGAGGCGGAGGCGGAGATTTTTTATGCTTGTTTGTGTAGACGTGTGTGTGGTTGTGTGAGAGGGAGGATAGACTTTAGATCAACGTCATACACACAGATGGATTACAAGCCTATATCTTATATAGAAACTCTTGAATCCTATCTCACACATTAACACGTCCTCCCCATTTGTCCAAGACCAACTCCATCTCCCACCTCAATACGGCCCCTCTCCAGCAAACTCATCCACATCTCCCAGCGGAATCCCCTCATAACCACCATCCCTCTCCACCCACCCCTCCCGCATACACAATCTAAACACCCCAGCACTGCCCCCCGTAACCAGCAAACTTGTCAGCGCCAACCACCGAAACTCCCCCGGCGTACTCCAGATGACCGTCGCAACCCAATGGCACAGCTCGCAGGCGCTTTTGAAAGACTGCTCTGTGCCTGCAAAGGTGGAGCGTTGGGACTCGTGCACTTCGGTTTGGCCGAGTTGTTGCACCATGAGGAGGTTGGCGAAGTGGCCGAGGCGGGAGAGGGAGAGGGTGGTGAAAAGGAGGACGATGAGGGTTGTGGAGGGGGAAGTGATGGGTGTGGATGGACTGGTGGGAGATGGRGATAGTGTCCATAGTACYATTACGACGGGGACCTGACGCTTGTGAGATTGAGTTATGAGTGGGAGGGAGAGGTCATACGAGACATATGAATTGGCCTACTACACCCCAGAAACCGACTAATCTCGTGAYCTTACGTTCTATCCTCGTATCTYGAGCGTGGGATATGCTCTCCGCATGCCCCCTATCGCTCTCCCTACGTCGCAGAAAATTGATCGTCAAAGGCGTTAGAAACGTAGCAGCCAACGCAGTCATCGCCCCCGAAGCGCGCGCAATAGTGATGGACGTCAGCAAGAATCCGATCTCGACCAAGTACGTGATCAGCGTTGCCGAGTAAGCGAGCACGGTCAGCTGTAAGAGCGATATTGAGATTGAGGCTGGCCAGATGGCGAWGCTGAAATATTGCTCGAGGMGCTGGCGAGGGTGGGYGTARAAGATTTTGTAGAGGCCCGCGGGAAGACGGTGCAATTCGAGGGTGGTGTGAGCGGTTTCAACCTCGTGGAGTGAGGTTGCGTCGACGGTGCGCTTCTTGACTTGGAGYTGGATGTTGTCCCTGGCRATCACTTTGGCGCACCATATTTCCAGAATCCATAGCACGACCGTGACGGCTGCCAGAAAAAGGATCCATCCTTTCCGGGAAGGAAAGGTATGCGTTATCAACGGCAAGAACGAAGGCGCGATAAGTTTACAGCCCATATCGATTCTAATCATGGCCGCGTTCACAGCTGCAAGTCCCGGCTCGTCGGTGCCTTCATGCGGACCAACAAGTACAGGTATCCAGTCTCGATCGACCGAAAGACGATTACCGATGGCTCCAAGATCATGGATAACGTCTAGGAATAGGATGAAGCCGAATAGAGTTCCTTTGGTCAGATCGGTCAAGGGAGATGCGCGAGAGATGAGAGGTTGTTCGCCGGACTCGAATGGCCATGAGAGCCAGCAAAAATATGCAAGGACCATTGCGCCGTGGTTGAGATTGATCGTCATGATGAGCGATTTGATACGTGATCGGGAGCGATCAATCCAGCTGCCTACAGATGAAGCGAATAGGAGGCCAAAAATGGTTGATGCTAATCCGCTGAGGTGTATTGTTAGCGATGATCATGGCGGTGTCAATATTAATAGCAGTATGGCATTACCGTATTGAAGTTGCTGTAAGACTATCCGGAAACGCTCGAGCAACGATGAAGATCTAATTACATTAGCCTGATACACTTTCTGATTTGGTATAAAGGTGTCTAGCCTTACAGTCACGTATTCATAAGTCCGAGAATTCCAGGTAAAGAGGAAATGCATCGCATAGACTTTCCACCACTTCCATCTGTTATTCTGAACATGGTGGCCAGGATACGGTAATTCATCTATCTCTTCCGCCTCCTGGATCGCAACTTGGCTGGATCTTCGACTCGAAGTGCTTTGAACATCATCAGGTGCAGCTTCATGGTAAGCATCACGATCGAAAGACGCGTCGAGACTCGTGAATGAGCTGCTCGACGTTCGTCTATGTCTAGTTGCTGCTGCTGCAGACATCGGAGTCTGCTGCTAATGGCGGCTGGCCCTTAAGATACATGGGCGTACATGCATCTGTAGACTACTGAGTGGCGTGTGATTGATGATGTCTGCATTTTGGACCGTTCATCAAAGCTTCGACGGCTTATGCGAACAGGGGTAATCTAGCGCTACTAACGAAAGTCACGATCCTAGAAAATTAAACCAAGAAATGAGGCTTTACTAGGTGATCGAAAAAGAGAGAGTCAGAATGGTCTGGTTATATCAAGTTGAGAAGAGAGCTCCCCATCAGTACTATAATAAGTCTACATGGTTCTTTAAAGTACGTAGGTATCTTGGTAGCTCCCGTCGACCATGGCAGACGTAGCAGCAAGCCTGATTGGTTACGAATACGTTGGAATCAGAGTCGAAACGTCAATCGTAGAGTAGTTCTGCCATTGGCTTTAAGACACTACGTAAACGAGTATCAATTGTTTGACGGCAAGAAGTACAATTTGGTGAAGACAAATTGAATCCATTCTAATTGGTGATGTAAAGTGACTTGCGCGCTAGCTGGTGTCTTCACCCCGGTCGAGTGCACGATCGCTTCTTCCTCACCTCTCACTCAAATATTTAAGCTTGTAAATTGACGACACCTCTTGTCTTCCCTTCTGATATCGTCAACCAGCGACAGAATTTCAATCAGGCACAGCACATCGGGATGGAAAGCGTCATCTAAAGTGTCCGACCACGTCAGTTGTCTAGACTATTCGAAACTCGAGCCTCTCGTGCCAAGTGTCGAATTAATCACTCGACATGTGCAAAAAGAAATGTAATCGTACCGTTTACAGCATTTACACCTTGTATTTGCGATATGGACAATAATCGTAGACTTCAGCTAAATGCATAGAGTTGGCCAGCTGTGACTTTATCAAAGCAGAGTCTCTAGATACTTGAAGCAATTGGGTTTTCAGAAGCGAGTGTCATGTTTGGTGTCATCTGTTGTATTTCAAAGTTTCCTCTCTCATTGGTGGGTAAACACAACCTCTATACCGATGTTCTCGAGCACCGACATGATAATTCTCATGCGATTGGGCGCCTTGTACTACTTAAAGCTTCCGGAGTCGAGTGGTTCCTGTGATGCGAAGGTCAAATCCCATACGTGGGGCAGCGATTGACTACGGGGCTATAGCTCCTGGTCCAGACTTGCACTTCCTTTAAATCTCAATAGGGCATCTCTAAGACCCATGAGTCTGCTGGATTGACTAGATTTCTTTCTTTAGTTCATCTTCTCGATGTAGTCTCCCATGCGTGTGTTCGATGCTAGATCATGCCTTCC
>QYAH01000794.1:0-13546 GCA_003988945.1 Chaetoscypha palmicola
ACTGACGCCACTATTTGCAGGTTCAGTAGTGCTTTCAAGTGGTTCCCTGGATTGCTCTGCATTTGCTTGAAGCACTTGTTGAGTGGCATGGTCATCATTGCTCGTTATCTCAGCTGGCGACTCGGGGTCGTCAGCTAAGGGACTCGAATATGCTGTAGAGGAGACGGATGTGGATTCCATGGGGTTCTCAGGCATCTTCGCTCGGCTCTCGCGCAAGAATTCTGTTTGAACAGCTATAAGTGGAGTCTGAGGTTTCGACTCTCCATCTTTCGCAGCTGGCACTGGGCTATCGTCTCTAAAATCCTCTAGGCTATGCGAGTCCGCAATTCCTCGGCTCTTCATTGACTCTTTCTCCAGATCCATCGCACGTTCATCTTGTCGGGTCTGATCTGAAGGTTGATCAAGCGCCGGTGCACTCTCGTTGATAGAACCCTCGCCGGGCTCAAATCTGTCCGGCTCCTCACTGAAATCTCTCTCGCGAGAGCTATCATGTGCCAGAGCAGAAAAATTGTCAAGAGAATGATTTTCGTTCTCGGAATTTCCCATCTCGTCAACCTCCTTTTGGACGCTTTCGCTTTCAGCAGATGGTCCATCACTTGTGTCACCCAAGTGCTGCGCAGTTGAGTTTTCCTTGCTCAATATATTACTCTGCTCGTCGTCATCGCGGTTCGATCGGTCGGCCGAAGCAACTGGCTCATCCACCTCATCCACCTCCTCCAAAACCTCAACAGCAACAGCCGAAGCCGGTGCATCAATACCCTCTTCTTCACCAACCACCATCCCAGTCACAGCTTCCGTCGGGACCGTCAAAACCAGCTCTTCATCAAGAACCCTCTCTTCGCCACCGGAAATTTCAGCGTCTCCACCCTCATCCCTCTCCTCCACCGGAGTCCGCATCAAAACCTCCTGCGGAAACGGGAAAGTTTTCCCCACAGGCGTTCGAGTTTCAGCTAGTGTGAAGAAACTATCACTTTCTGGGAAAGGTTTGTTTAGGTCTTGGACGCTGGCTGGAGAGACCGCTAGGTGCTGTGATTGAGGGATGTCGGTGTCGTTTCCTGCGGGTGGGGTCTCGTTGAAGTCGGAGGACGCACTTTTGACGGAGGGCTGTTGATCAGAGTGCTGAGCTGGGAGGTTTTTGCTCGGTACCTCTTCGCTATTTATATCCTGCTCTGGAACTTCTTCGCTCGGCTCTTCGATGGCTGGAGACTTCGGCGATGACTGGGTATGCTCGTTGTCTAAGGTTTTGTCGGGGACTTGAGGCTCTTGATCCGTAGAGTCTTCCTTCTGGGTGGGATCCTGATTTTCAGCTTCCTTATGAGCTATGTCCTCTTCGTTAGCCTCTTCTCCATTAAGTTTAGAGGAACTATCATGATTGATTTCTGTAGTCTGACTGAGGTCCTTAGGCTCAACACCAGGGCCGGCGTCGCCTGTCTCTGGCATCTGAGTCTTGTCAACACCGGCGCCTGAATCGTCAAATGATTTTTCCTCATGGGCGGAATGTTCCTTGGTATCTTGAGGYATCTCTTCGCGCTCGACGTTGTCGAGTGGTCCGTCCTCTCGAGCGTTATCCTTCTCGAATTCATCATGCAGACGTTCATTCTGGTTTCCAGCATCGTGCTCGACCTCCACTGCTTTGGGCCCCAGCATTTCCATCTCACTCTGCGTCTCATCTCCACGGACGCTTCTCGAGTCAGCCTCTTCAACCTTCTCATCGATATTGGCCAGAACATCAGAGGACTCGGAATCCCCATTATCGATGATCGTATTGTGAGCTTGGCTTTCTGATTCATCACAGTCCTCATGAGCTTGAGTGGAACTTTCGTGTAGCGAATCGGAGTCATCATTTTCCAGCTTTTCAGGGCCTTCTTGCTCGACTTTCGCGTCCTGAGTTACGTCCTCGTCGTGAGAATCGGGCCGCTCAGGAGTAGGAGAGGAGCTTCCTCGTGGCGGATCAGAGCTGTCTGTCTGCATCTTATCAGATTCTTCATGCTCGATTTTTGCGTCCTGGGTTCTCTCCTTCTCCTTGTCTTCGGCGTCCGCCTTCTCAGGAGCAGAAGAGGTCACTTCCGGTGACGATTCCAAGCCATCATCTTTTTGATCAGCAGAGACCTCTTGCTCAGTAGTCAAGTCATCAGCTTCAATCCTAGTACCCAGGGGTCCAATGTCGGTGGGCAAACTCGACTTCTCTTCGTCCTGATCAGGAGAAGCGTTATCCTCGACTATCTTCTCCTCACCATCCACCTTCGCCTCATCAATCCCATCTACACTCCCACGATGAACCTCATCCAAGTTTCTAGGCATCTAATCAGCAGGCAGCTCTTCGTCATCTACATCTCGTTCCTGGACATCAGGCTTTGAACCATCCTGAATCTCGAGATTTTTGTATGTGATGGTAGATTCCTCATGCTCGTGTGCTGAATCTTGGAGATCGTGGCTATTTTCTACGGGCGTCTTGAAGGCTGGGATGGGCATGTTGTCGTTCGATGAAGGAGCGTTGGGTGGTTCGTTCGGGAGGTCGTCGATATCAGATTCTTTGGTGGTGGAAATGGCGCTGTCGTTCTCAGTATCCATGACCTCTGGCTTCATCTCTGAATCCTGTAAGTTGGCAGGATCTTCAGGGCCTTCATTGGAGGTCTCGAGATTGCAAGGAGACTCTTCAGAGGTGTCATTTGGAGGGGACATATCGTCCTTGTCCGCGGTCTCTTCACGCTTTACGTCTGGGCGTACTTGAATCTTCCTCGAGCGTCGCGTTTAGGACATCATGGTCTTCAGGACGTCCGTTTGCGAGGTCAGTGTCGATATTCGAATGCGCAAGCTGAGACTTATCTGAAGCCATCTCACTAGAATTCTCTGCAGGGATCTCCTTTGTTGCAGTTTGACTTTCTGGGCCCTGTTGAGGTTGCTCATCTCCCTGCTTCGAAACATCGTCGTCGAGATTTTTAATATTTATCTCGGAATCGTCTCCTTCCTCAGGCGAAGCATCATCGGGACCATTCGTATCATGGTGAGTCAAAACCTCAGATGCCTCAACCTTTTCAGATTGCTCATGGTTCGATGCATCCAAGTTCTTCTCACTCTGAGAATCTTCCTCGGGAACCTTCTCCTCATCGACTGGGGCTTTCTCAATACCAGGATCTTTTACGTCAGGGTCTGAAGATTCAGCTACCGCGCTAGATTCATCGACATCTTGGGACGCATTCCCCGAGTCTTCGGTAACTTTTTCCGTCGGTGTATCATCCTCAATATTTTCTGCCTCCGAGATGGATGGATTTTGACTCATATTGAGTGCTTTCTCAACGACCCCATCGTTAGATGTTGCGTCCTCCGCGAATTCTTTTGAACTATCGCTCGGATTCGCTAGCTCTTCATGAACAGCAGACTCATCTTTGGCCTGATCGGGATCTGAAATCGGCGGAGTTGGAGTTGAGGAGTCAACAGCATTAGCCACCGATGGTTGGTCTGCTATCTTTGAGTCTCCAAGYTCTTCAACCTCTTCACGCGAAGAAGTCTCCTCTATAGCTGCAGATTTGTTATCCGTACTCCCCTCGACGTCAGCATGTGTCTCAGAATCCCGTGTCTCATCACCATCTTTCTCAACAACAGCTTCAGCCTCAGTCTGCTCAATCTCACTCCCCTCTTCCCCCTTCTGCTCCTTCATCTCCATATCCTCACCAGATTTATTAAGAATATCGTCTAATTCGGGAGAAGTATCGGCCTTAGCCGTCGGGRTCTTCTGYCCATCCTCTTCRCCACAATCCTTCTCGGGCTCTGTGTTTTGCTCAACTGGAATGGAAGGATCTGTGGGTATTTCCTGGTGGTCGGAAGTAGACTTCGACTCATTGGTTTGTGATTGATCTGGGGAATCGACGGGTTCGGCTGCATTCTGCTGATCGGGCTTGTTATCGAGGTCTTTAGGTGCTATTTCCGCGTCCGATACGGCTTTGTCCTCGAGGTTTGCTGGCTCAGGTGTGTTGTTGAGTTGAGACTCATCCTCTTCCTTGACCGCTGAAGCATCGGGAAGTTCTTCAGCCGCTTCGGAGACATCCTGATCAGCGGCTGCATTGGATTTTAGTTCMTTTTCCGAGAYTTCTTTATCTTCGACGTTAGGATCTTCTGAYGGGAGTGCTTGCGCTTGAGGCGGGGTCAAGCTCTCGTCGTCTRGTTTCGTGGAAATCTCCTCGTTGCTGTGTTGTGCTTCGCTCGGGGGATCCTGATCGCCATTTGCTTCGACTTTCARGTCCTTGTCAGAGACWTCCTCYTCATCATTGTCAGGTTTTTCTAGTGAGTCGTCTTGCGATTGAGACGTGGTTGAGGTCTCAGCATCTGGCTTTGCTGAGTCTCCTTCGACAGTAGATATCTCTGACGACTTCTCTTCCGCTAGGGTCGGGGTCRAGGTCTCAAYATCCAGCTTCGTAGCGTCCTCCTCGAGATTAGATKTCTCYAATTCRTCATCTTGCGCATCAGACWTGGTCAARTTCTCAACATCCGCTTTCGTAGCTTCCTCATCAACGTTAGATKTCTCCTCTGAGTCCTTKTCCRCTAGAGCCRGTATCGAGCTCTCAACAGAGTCCCCTCCATTAYCGTGTTCTCCTTCGCTGGGACCATCTTGGGAGACCTTGTGCTCTTCAGTATCGGCAACGACTCCGTTCTCGGATTTCGAATTCTCTTCCAGCACGGCAGGAGGTTCTTGGACAGATTCCGACTTGTCGACATCTGGCGTCGTAGAGTCTTCAACGACATTGGGTTCCTCAGATGAGTCCTCTTGCGCTGGGACCGTTATCGAACTCTCATTGCCCGGCTTTGAGGAGTCTTCATCGATATTAGGTTGCTCCGATGAAATGTCCTGGGCTGGCGAAGAGGTCGAGCTCTCGATATCCAGCTTCTCGGCATTCTCTCCCTTCCCACTTTCTTCTTCGCCCTGATTATCTTCATTCGCGGAAGCTTCCTGCTCCTCCGACCTACCCTCAATCCCCTGCTCAATCTCCTCTTTCTCTTTCTCCTCAACAATCTCATCCAGATTCCTCGGCATCCACTCCGGTGGGATCTCCTCCTCTACCTCAACATCATCCTGCCGGGATGGTGTATGGGAAGCTTCTTCGACTTTGGAGGGAACCGAATCTGCTGCGGTGGGAGTAGAGTCATCGGCAGCCGTAGCTGGATGTTCTGCTTTTTCTCCTATAGCCTCAGTATCAGGAGCTGATTCTTTCGTTTCCGCTGATGCCTCGTCCGGTAGTGGTGCAGGGGAAGCTTCTTCCAGCTGGGAGGGAGCAGAATCTTCTACAGCTGTTGGAGAATCACCCGCAGTTGTAGTGGCATCTTCCAGCTTCCCTTCTACAGCCTCAATACCAGGAGCTAACTCCTTCATATCCGCCGATACCTCGTCCGGTAGTAGCGCAGATGAATCATCCTCAGCATTAGGGGTTTCCTCGTCCGGTACAACAGGAATAGAGTCATCTACAGCAGCCGCAGCAGTATCTCCAGCCTTCTCTTCCACAGCCTCGACATCCGGAGCTAACTCCTTCATATCCGCCGAAACCTCGTCCGGTAGCGGCGCAGATAAATCATCTTCAGCATTGGGGATTTCCTCGTCCACTACAGGGAGAGTAGAGTCATCGGCCGGATGTTCTATTTTCTCTTCGGCAGACTCAGTATCGGCGTTAGAAGCTGGCTCTCCGTTCTGCTGTGGATGTTGAAATCCCTTCATCTACCACAGCTGGGGCAGGATCTTCCACAGTTGCGGTGTTAGCTTCTGGTTTGTCTTCTTCAGCCTCAGCCTCGGAAGATAGGTCTGCGCTCTGCTGTGGATGCTCTGTATCCTCCGATGGCTCGTCCGAAGGCTTATCTTCTTCAACCTTTGAATTCTCCTCATCCATCACAGCCAGAGCAGAAGCTTCACCTACAGCGGGCTCTGGATCTGCCGGCTTCTCTTCCACAACCTCCTTCGACACGAAATCTTTCTCTTCAACGCCCTCCGCACTCAGAGTCCCGATCGGAGCATTATCTTCACTTTCCTGAGCCTCCTCCACTTGTGATGCCGTGGTATCCATAGCTGGAGTATCATCCTGAGTTGTGGTATCTGTGGAATCCTCTACCTCCCGTGTACCTGCCTCCGCAGAAGCTTCTTCGATAGCCGGTGCGGTATCTGCCGCTTTCTCTTCAACAGTCTCCTGCGGCACAGGGTCCATCTCCTCAGCGCCCTTGGCGTTCGGACTTTCGACTGCTGCATTATCCTCAGCTTTCTGAGCCTCCTCAACTTGTGGTGCCGCGGACTCTACAGCTGGAGTATCATCTTGCGGCTTCGTATCCTTCTCAACCTCCACCTCTGGTATCTTCGTCTCTTCCACTTCTGGCGTCGCGTCACTCACAGCCGTCGTCTCATCCTGTACTTTCCCATCCTTCTCCTCTACCTCCTTCTTATCCACCTCCCCAGCATCCCCATCTCCATTCAAATTCGCCGCAGGGAGCGCAGGCGGCAGCGGGGCAAGAGCCGATTTCGTGTTAGTCCTCGCACGACTACGATAAGTAATGGTCGGAATAACAGTCGGTTTATTAAGCGCCGCTTCGATTTGTTTATTGATGATCTAGGCGTTGTTGTCAGCATGTTGTAGAGTACAGTACATGTTGGGAAGGAAGGATGGATGGCGGGATATTGGATGTAGGACTTACACGACGTTTCTCATCCAGATCAGCGAGAGCTTTCTTGCCTTCCTCGATTTGATTGTCCATTTCGTCTTCCATGGCTTCGAGCTGGACTTCGACGGCGGAATGGAGGGTATTTCTCCTATCCTCCAGCTCGATTCTTCTTCGYTCGTCTTCCGCTTCCTTAGCTTTGACGCGTTCCTCCTCCTCTTTCTCAATTCTCGCCTTACGTTCCTCATCCTCTCTCCGTCTGATCTCCATAATCTCCTCCTCTTCTTTTTTCCTGACATCTACCAACTCCCTAGTCTTCTCCTCATGCGCCTCCAGCAGCGCCCTAACAGCATCCTCATACTCCCTCTTCAACCCCTCAATCTTCTCCTCCCTCTCCCGTTCCAACCTCTCCATCTCCTCATCATGAGCCTTCGTATCCCCGAGCCGCTGCACACACTTGTGTATCTCATCGATATTATCATGCATCTGTCCCACCAACATCTCCACGCTAACATCCTCATCCGCCATCTGATTATCCGCCATCGCTGCTACTGTAACGTACAAAAAATATCTCCGTAGATTCTTCTAGTGTACAAACAGCTCGAGCGTGCCTCGACTATGTCACAATCGCGTTCGTTCCCTGAATCGTAGGCACGTTTCACTACAAAGTCAACGCGGTAGTTCGAGTCAAGCGTGGTGTAGTCCAGATAAAAATAATCAACACCAGATGGAAAGAAGAACAGAACTAAATAAACAATGAAAGGTTGCTTAGCAGCGATCAATTGGTTGTCCAGCCAAAGAAAATGAGAGTTGCCAGCGAGGAAGCTTCTTCGAACGCAAGGATTGAGAGGTGATGAGAGCGAACAACACATCGAATGACGACACCCGTTCAATGACGAAAGTTCGATGTGCTAGCATCCCATGTCTGTCTTCCCGCCGTCTGACACTCGACCGCACTGTCCTGTGTTTGACTTCAGCCGTACGATGTAGTCGTACAATGTCCTATTCACTTCGATCAATCGCACTTCATTAAATCCAGTGGCATACTATGTTCACTTGAACCGTCTAAATCCAACAAGACAGAAAAACAAGAACCCAACGGCCCGAACCCCGTTTATAATGCAAAGCAAAGTAAAGCCGACATAGTAGACATGGCGTACAAGGAATCGGACAATCCCCAGGACGAGGTTGCTATGGACGGTGAGAACTCTGGGTTCATGTCTGTCTGGCACTTCATCATATTGCCCAATTCCTCGAACCACATCAACGACCACCAAATTCACACCACAGTACCAACAAGCAAGCAAGCACGCACGCCTCAGAAAACGAAAGGCACTCGATTAAACCAATAGAGAGCTCGAATCAGCATCGCATAGTCCACTCTCACAGGCCCGTTTCAGCATCCCTATGCTATGCCATGCTAAGCTCGAGCGCGACAGAGGCTAATATGTAAAGAAAACATAACACAACAATACCTAGAAAAAGATGTCTTGCCTACATTTTAAGAACGATAGGTTGCGAATGTAGCGACGAACAATAGAGGAAAAGAAGGATACGAGCTAGATGATTTATGCATCTGCATAAATCCCGCTCGCGCGCCTAGCGATATACGGACCGGCCCCGGAAAACTCGGCCCGAGAAATGACGATTTCCCTCCGAAATACGCGTCGAACATTTCAGTCAGCGTCGCCAGTCTCCCTACCTACGTCACAAGAAATATCTCACGGTGTGAAGATACGTATACATAAATGCAATCTCTATCTAACATAAAAAACGGCAGATGATATATACTATACTACACATTTACACAAAACCTATTTAAGCATCATACCTCAACAGAGTACTACTTCCATTACCACCCACTCTAGCCCTCATCCGCAGCGAAATTGCAATCACAGTCCTATATCCCACACACTATGCAATGATAGTGATCCCGTGTACAAACCCGCATGTTTTCAAACAGTAGGGGATAAAAAGGACGTGTCTATCTATGAGAACAAGAAGAAGAAGATGTAGAATGGCATCGTGAAGGAAAAAGTGAAGAGAAAACCAAACAAAAGAAGTGGGCGGATCTCTCATCATGTTTTGATTTCAGCCGGCTTGCACGCTTGCTTGAAGTTCGGTACACACGGGGGGGCACGACATACAAGTGGATGAAAAATGTACATGAATTCAGTGCGGTATACATCGCCAAAGAGAACCAACCCCAAATTTTCTAGATCTTTTCTAGATCTGTAAATGTTTAAATCCGAGCCAACATCCCCTTATTGGCCCTCGCGGTCCGTCTCCTAAACTGCTCCCGAAACTGCATCCTCCCAACGGTCCCATACGCAACAGTCCCGATAAAAAGTAATGCCCAAGTCCCTGTAATAACACCACCGATGGGGAAAATGAGGATATTCATACCCGGCACGACAAAGAGACGGTTCGGGTCGCTCTGGTCGATGACGAGCGTCTGGATGGGCGGCGCGACTTGTGATTTGGTGGGCACGACTTGGGTTGCGAAGACGCCGTTGACGAAGGTTGCTTCTTGGGAGGAGAGGGTTGTGTTGACGGTTTGGCCGGTGGCGTTGATGGCGGTGAGGGAGACGGTTGGGACGAGGACTTTTTGGAGGGCCGCGCTGGGGAAAACAATTAGCGATGAATGGTAATGGGAATGGGAATGATGGGGAACTTACGTTCCCATGTTTGCTTTGAGCAACTCGGGATTGATTTGGCCGACGAAAGCGTAGGATTGCGCGATCGTGGGAATCGTAGCTTGTCTCTTATCCATCTCTGCTCGCGGCCACGAGATCAACGATACCTCTGCTCGTTTCGTCATGGTGGTTGAATTGATCGCCGATACCGTCGCTCCGTTATACGAGAGTCCAACATTAATATTCTGGGACGCGATATTCGCGAAATCGCCTGTTGGAGGACCAATCATGAATAACCTCAGATCGGCCTGGAAGACGCCGTTGGCGTTGTCTAGGTAGGGTAAATTATAGCATACTGCCATGCCAGATGGGTTGCTGGCTCTTCCGTTTAATGCCTCCAGAGATGTTGTGCATGCTGTTGTGGTAGCGGCGTCCCATGCGCTGACGTTCATGCTTGGTACTGCTGCTGGTGCCGCTGGAGCTTGTCGTCGTTCTACGGGTTCTACGATCGATTCGACATATCTCCTCATAACCTCCTCCATCGATCGATCTCTCCGCCCTAATAATCCGGCATTTCCTACTACGCCTGCCGCCACCTGGCTCACCAACAACCCCGTTGCTAAAATCTGAACCCACATGGTCGTCGTATATATCCAATATAATATCTATAGGGTTGAAAAAGGTCGAATCGAAAGGGCGATGTCGACGGTGAGAAGAGGATGGTAGTAGATTATCCGTCCTGCGGGGGAAAATGAAATCGGTTCAAGGAACGTGGGTTAGAGTCGTCGACGACGTCTCGAAAGAATGGAAGTTGTTGCAAAGATGGACGAGAGGGTCCTGCCCGAGTAGGTGAGAGGGCGACCTGGAGATGTTTTGTTTCCTGGCCAGCAACAACACTTGAAAGAAGGGAGAAACTAAAAAAAAGTATACAAGGAGGAAAAGGAAGAGGAGAATAGAATAGAATGGAGAATCGATGGACGTGCCCTCAGTGGGATAGAAACATTATGCAGATATGGCAGATATGGCAGATGGAGTGAAGGTAGTGGTTTGAAGGATGGAGAAGACGGGCGACGTCAAACCAGTAGACGTTGCTGGATGGGGTGAGTCTGTGTAAGGAGAGAGGAAGATGGGGGGATCTGCCTCAGTTTGGAACGGAGAGGAGGGAGATCATGAGAGCTCTGATACTGGCATCGGAGGCTTGGGGCCCTGGTCCTAGACAATTCTTCGACGGACCTGGTCACGATTGGAAAATCGGTAGGGTTCTCGAGGATACAATACAAGGGTACGACAAGACTTCTCGACGGAGAATGGCTGAGGAAGGAGTGGAGAAGAATCATCGTCCAGTCGCTTGAGGCGGCGATATCAAACGAGGACTGTCGGACACTGCCGCTGGAACGAAGCCATCGAAGCACGAGCCTCATCTTGATAGAGAAGAAGTGGAGGAGAAGCCCGTACGAGGTGGGGCGGTTGTAAAGCAGCAGAGATTTCTCTCGATGCAGCCATTCAGGGATTTGGGTTTTGCAGTGGAAAATGCCCCGCAATGTCGCTGCTGTAAGACGTGTGTCATCGGCGGCTTCTCTCTCTAGGTGCGGCTTTGCTTGCCGTCCTACTGCTCATCTCGCACCTATTCTCCTCGTAGGTCGTCGTTCAACAGGCGTGACTGAAACGTCCTCAAGTTCGAGGTCGCTCTGAATCAATCTCTGCTCGCTCCTCGGTCGTCGAAGACTCGACCTGCCAAGCTTCGTCACCAGCGAACGCACGGCTGCCGGGCAGGGATGCTGCAGCAACTCTAAACGGCCGCCCGGCGAAAGAGAGACGTCGGCGCCGACCACACCAGGACAAGCGAGATCGAAACCTTGGAAAGGAGGCTCTTTCCTTGGCGGGGAAAAGCGATTCCAATTTACTTCGATGTATTGGCTGTCGGATCGCAATTGTGGATCCCATTCGCTGCCGCCGAGTGGAGCATCAAACCAGCGTCTGGGTCCACGCTGAGGAGTGGCGTAGACTGGCGTGGCTGCTGCTTCCATGCGTGTGGCAGATTCTCTCGCTTAACGGTCAGGCCTCCATTACGAGACGGAGGTCGCTTCAGCTCGCACCCGAGACGAGTATCAGCCGTCGATCATCAATTTCATATGAGCATCTCTGGCACGCTGCAAACCGTTGCGTTCATGTTTCTTGAGATTGGCTTCTGTTTTCGCCTGTCTTCAGACATCGGACGACCAGGAGATCGAAAATCCACTGCTGCTCAAACGTGTTTGCTCGCGTTGAATTGCTCATATCGGGTAAATCATGGTCGTCATGGAATCATACGTCGAAGTACGGTACGAAGGGACAAAAATAAGTATCTTCATCAAATCTACGATGATTGGAAGCCAATGAAGGCGCTTCAATGGAATCTTCAAGGTACTTCGTATGGTTGTGGGGAGGATCATTAACAGCGGCGCCACGCGCGCGGCTGCAGGCCATACGATGCTTCCCAACGATTGAGCCGCCAACGATCTAACAATTGAGTGCCGGATCCCGAGGACGCGTGCCAGAGGCGAGACCCTACTTAGAACAGAGAGTATACATGTACCATGTCTGAAGATTCCATTGTACTTCGTACTTCTACAACTTCATGACGTGGAATCTCGCCGCGATGGACCGTCACGTTAGCATACTTCGAGCGGTTTTGGGTGGCGCAATTCGAGATGTGTCACCACCATCAGTTGGCGAAGCTAGATTAATCTACTGTATTAATTCTGTCGCGCTACTGCAAACCTGCAACCCTCTCTCCAACGGGTCATTACGTAGACCACCGCGATGACGGGGCCAGGTCGAGGTCATTTACTACGAAGTATTTCGATAATCTGATAGGCGCAAGCCACTTGCACGCGCCAGGAATTCTTCAACGGCGTAAGATGAGTCGATGTCGGTACGTATCCGTACGTACTCGTCCATGAGGCGACCAATTTCTGCGGCAAGGCGATGAGTGTTGCTCATTCGACAGCTACGACAAGGTGTCATGTTTGCATCTGTTGCCACTATTCGTACATGACTTTCTTCACCCGCGGACGCCCTCTGCGACTAAAGCCGATCAAAACTGTTGGTGGCAGGCGCTTAACTCATCTTCACTCGCTTGCCCGCGGCTCCCTCATCCAATCGGTCCCCCTTCGCCCAAAATCTCTCCAACCAATCAACTCCCTCCCCTATCCCTTACAAATCTCAAGCCACCCAAGCCACCTCAGACACCTCTGCGACACTCACGGTCGATCACGAAAACCTGTCGCGGTTATCATACAGTACAACAACCTCCGAACCGTTCATCTCCATCGAAACGTGACTCCTGAACCCTGATCGCCATTCGCGTCGTCCTGCCACGCCTGAGATCCAGGCAGAAGTGGATGAGTACGGTACTAGACGTGGCGATTATGGGTTCTGTTGGTTGCGCCTACTTGCTTACATGAGAAAGTCTTGGCAAATGGAAAGTTGGAGATGCAGTAATCTATCCGACTTCAGTTCTCACATCTTAAAAATATCTGAGTATAGTAGATAGAACTCTGCTTATCGCTGAAGTTCTGGAAGCAGGCATAGGGCTCGCGCGAAATTCGATGCTTTGGTACGAGTACGTGCCGACTATATACTTTCTCGCTTCACTAGGACCTCGGTGCTTGTAATCGAAAGTCAATCTTTCATCTCTAGCAAAGTTCCATGACAGACTCTTTCCTTGGCCCGCGGAGTTCTGCATGCGATACACCTTTAACTTTTCAAGACCGTACGACCTGCTTCGGTCGCAGGCGTTCTAGATTTCCCCAAAATCACCCAGATGTGATGGCACAGTACATGTTTAGCGCGCAAGTACTTAGAATAGTCTTTCTGTACTTGGGCTTGTTTGGATGATCTACTGATCTGCTGCGAGGATCTACAGTCCATGATTGTTGCGAGACAGGTACGAAGTAGGTACTGTATCTACAAATATCCATTTAAGTGCCACTGACATCCCTTCCACTTTCGAATGGTCTCCTTCCATGGATGGAATCATCTGAAGAAGTGTGAAGGGTATCGATGAGAACTAATCCATCTTGGGTTCGGTTAAACAGTCCTTTCAACAGGCTTCTCGTCCTTGCGACTGCCATGAGCACTAACCACTCAGTATCACTAATCACTCTACTAATGTTCTGTCAATGGTCAATCGGATTTTCTGTCACGTGTCTAATCAGGGGTGCAGCTTGGAATAAAAAGCGAGCTCTACTCCTTCCTTCTACCTATATCCTTTTCTACTTTTCTATACCTTACTTATT